>QGSO01017201.1:0-13112 GCA_011037825.1 Carya cathayensis | reverse complement strand
TTAGGTCGGCAAGAGGTAGAGAAAAAAGTTGTGAACAGATGGTGGCAGGAGGTGGTGCGACGACGCCGGAATCGGTGAAAATCCGTGTGGCTTGGAGGAGCTCGTGGTGGCTAACGGTGGCTCGGATGGAGGTGAAACTTTGTGGGGATGTTCATCGGTGAGAGGGAAAGAAAACTGGGTGGGTGGTGTAGGCCACGCCGCCGGTGAGCGGTGGTTCTGGGCTGAGAAAGAAACTGGCAATAGGGGAGAAAAACAGGGCTGGGGCCGTGACTTCCAATCGTGCGTGGCGGCTAACGGCTGGTCCGATGGCTCTGAAAATTGGTGGGGATGAACTCTGGTGGGAGGGGAAGAGAATGGTGGGGGTGATGACAACACAGCCACCGGACGGCGGCGCACTGGGCGGCCGAAGTGGCGGCGATGGTAAGGGGAAAAAGAAGGGGCAGCGCGCGGGAGAGAGGAAATGGGGAAGAAAGAAGAAGAAAAAGGAAGAAAAGAAAGAAAAGAAGAAAAAGAAAAGGAAAAAGGGAAAAAGAAAAAGAGAAAAGAAAAGAAATGAGGTCCAATCCTCACTCCGGAAACCAAAAACAGATCCGCCGAAAACGATTTTAAAAACAATAAAACGATTTAAATAAATTAAACACAACATCAAATAAATTAAAAACCAATTAAAATACATTAATTTAAAATAAATAAACCAATATATTAATTAAATTAAAAACACTCGTTCAGTGAAAATACACGTAAAAGCGGGTCATCACAATATGATTTTTCTATGCAAGAGGATTTCGGTTACGCTTAAGATTTGATGTTTTTGGATTAGATCCATATTTTATTGATTTTTAGCCATGTGATTTTAAGTTTGATGGTTGGATCCTTTTTAAGACACATTCTTAAACCATGTGATGCTTTATTTCAAAGATCCCACATTCTTAATCCATTGATCAAGAGATTTATCAAAGCTAGTTGAGGAAAAAGTTTCTGTTTTTGGACTAAGTGTAAAACCAAAAACTCCAAGTTTTATTTTGTGATTTTGGTGAATTTAGTTTGATGATTTAAATCATGGTGGATCTTAGGATGATGTTATGAATATTTTATAAGTAAGATTTTATTTTTTGGAATTCTTGGAGATATTTTGATCTAGGGTCAAAGCTTGTGATTCAAGGGTTTGGATCTTTTTACAAAATGTTTGGTGTTGATTATTAGCTTTTTCTAAATGGATGTTTTAAGTATGGTTTTAAACTTAGGATAGGAAGATGTTTGTTGCAAAATTTTGGTTTAAGCGTGAGTTTTGAAGTTGGAAGGAATTGCAACAAAAATCAAGAGAAATGGCCTATGGATGTTTCGACCATAGTGTGTTTTTCATAGTTGTGATTTTTTTTAAATCTTTATGAGTTAATATTTGAGTTTAGGACAAAATTTACATGAGGAATGTAAATTTTGAAAGTTTTTGGAGTTAGGATGTTAAATCGTTAAGTTAGGGGTAAAATGGTCATTTTTCTATATGTAGAGGGTAAAATGGTCATTTTACTCTAAGTTAGCTTGTTTTCATGTTTCTAATTGTTAGTAATTAAATTTTTAACTTTTAGAATATCCTCTTACAGTTCCTCGTGTTTCGTGCTTTATTCTCGTAGAACGCGACGATCGAGGTAAGTTAGCTTCTAACTTACTATCAGTTTATTGTGTATGTATGATGGGTGAGGGAACAACAATTTATGTATGTATGTTATCATATATGTCATGTCATGCCACGTCATTACATGTTTATCTGTTATGCATGATTTATTCTGTCATCTGTAACACAATCTATTCTATCGCGTATTGCTATATGTTATAAGTATGACATATGTTACATGTATGTCATATCATGTAATATTCACCATTTCAAGTATGTCATGTTAAGTAAAGAAGTCATATCAAGTTTATGTTAAGTCAAGTTTCAGATCACGTTCAAGTTAAGTTATTCATATCAATCACGACCCTAAGTGCTAGGATCGGGTAATATCCTCGTGAAACTCCTTTTTTCACGCTGGAGTATCTAAATAGGTGTGAAATTTCCTAGGTTGACGAAGTACAGTCAACAAGTTGTGAATGGGGCCTACCTAGCTGGTCACCGGAGCGCATCAGGCACTAACGTCGATGGAGCCATATTTTATTTTACATGTGTTCACAGCAAGTGTGGCACAAACAATTCATGGGGCCACAACAATTGTGGAGCATGAAGTATGGGGCCACAACAACTGTGGAGCATACACTACGTGAAACACAGGAATTGTGACACGTAGAATACGTGGGGCCACAACAACTGTGGAGTACATATTAACGCATTCACAGCTGGTGTAGATACATGTGTTGTGATGTTGTAATCGACAGGGACACACGGCTCTAGGGTACTTGTGCAGCACCCATATGGTCACGTTATTAATTAAGTCAATTACACAATAGTCCAAGTTTATGTCAAGAAGTTAAGAATAAGCAATCATGGTAACCCCATGAGATAAGAATAAGCAATCATGGAGACCCCATGAGATAAGAATAGGTTTCAGATCAAGTTCATGTTATGTTATGTTATGTTCACGTACATGTTATGTTCATGTTCACGTTAAATTTCAAGTTCATGTTCATATCTTGTTATGTTCATGGTTATGATATGTTCAAGCTCACGTTCATGTTATTTTATGTTCATGTTTATGTTATGTTTTAAATTCACATTCATGTCATGTTATATTCACGTACATGTTATGTTCAAGTTCGCGTTCTTGTTATGTTATGTTCATGTTTACATTATGCCTCAAGCTCACGTTTATGTCATGTTATGATCAGGTTTATGTTAAATTCAAGTTCATGTTTATGTTATGTATGTTCATGTTCATGCTATGATTCAAGTCCATGGTATGTTTCAAGTTCACGTTTATGTTATGTTGCTAGCCCATGTTATATTTTAAGTTCAAATTCATGTCATGCCAAGTCAAGTTCAGTTTACATTTAAGTTTAGGTTATGTCAGTTATGCCATGCTATATGTCAAGTTATGCTATGCTCATTTACGACTTTAATTATGCATTCATGCTTTTGCTGCCATGTATTCATAATTAACCTATGTGGGAGTTTTCTATTAACTTACTGAGATTTATAATCAAATCTCACCGTGGTAGTCCCAACTACTATTCCCCCCGAATGGTAGGCGATGTGTCAAGATCAGAGCAGGGACCAGACATTGGTAGACTGAAGGAGGTTGACTAGACGCCACAAACACGACATGGAGCTTACAGCTTCCATAGTTAGTTCTTGGATAGTATTCTGGCCTCGTTAGTCGAGTTACACGAGTTACTCGACGAGCTTCCACAATAGTATTTTTTTGTAATGTAAATATGGAGTCTGGCCTCCCATGTTTTTGAGATTATAGTCTTCTGAGACTCGTACTGAAATCATGGATGTTTATTTTATTAAGTATGCTTGGATTACAATTTAACTATTTGGGATATTATAAGTTTGGTGCATAGTATTGCTCAAGAAAAAAAAGGTTATCCGCTGCGAATATTGCATAATGCTAGATGCATGTTAGGAACACTGCATCTTATATGTCATGAATGGAGACAGGTAACCACGTGTTGCATGTCTCGACACTTCAGATGTCCGTTCGATCCCAAGTGGAATCTGCGGATGTCACATAGGCAGCCTTTTCTTATTACACTAAATTGTTTTGTTTTTTTTTTTTGGCAGCAACAAAAAAGATCTTTGGCTTGTCCCTTTTCTTAAGTACAAAACTTTTACTAGCACTTTTCCTAAGCCAATAGGATATGGTTCATTAGAGACCTTGAACAACTGCTTAGTCTGATTAGATTAATACCCACAAAGTGTCAATCCAATTTATCTAGGTGTAAGTGGTGTCAATACTCAGCAGAGGTCCCTTTTATGATGACAATCTTGGTTAAAGAGACATATTCACATAAATAAACCCATTTTTTGACCCAAATTTTCATTTGCTTTTATTTCATCAAGTCTGATCAGGCTTCTTAAGAGGTGTATAAAGAGGTTGTTGCTGCTATTATGAACCAATCATTGACAATGCCTCTGGTGGTTTAATCAACATTATGACACTAAGATGAATTTCATAAGACTGGAACTGAATTTCACCCCCCCCCCCCCAAACTGAATGTACGCATTGCATGAGAAAGAGTAAGAAAGTGCATAGAAATAGTACCTAAGTGTAGCGTGTTCAAAGAGAAATATTCACAGTAAAAGTACTACACCCGAAAGAGAAACCTTACTAATGAGTTTAGGCAATTATTTTGAAAAGAAATAGGATTAAGGAGATTCAGAGTGGTCTCTTCAAGTGGAGAGTTTGAGAAAAAAGGTTTTAGTCTCTGGCCATTAACTTTGAAGGTGTTACCATTCTAAGGGTTTAGAAGTTCCACAGCTCCATGGGAAGTCACAGCTTTTACCATATAATGGCCACTCCATCGAGATTTCAGCTTTCCAGGGAAGAGGTGTAATCTAGAGTTATATAGCAGCACTTGCTGGTCTAGGTAGAAAGATATTCTTTTAATATGTCTGTCATGAAACTGCTTCATATGCTTTTTAGATAATTTGGCATTATCATAAGCATCCCTTCAAAGTTCTTCCAACTCAGGAATCTGCAGCTTCCTAGATGAACCAGATTGGTCAGCATCAAAATTAAACTGTTTAATGGCCCAGTAAGCTTTGTGTTCTACCTCTACAAGCAAGTGGCATGCTTTACCATAGACTAATCTATATGGTGACATTCCCAAAATTGTTTTGTAAGCAGTCCTATATGCCCAAAGTGCACCAAATAACCTTACAGACCAATCTTTTTTATTGGGGCTAACAGTCTTCTCAAGAATATGTTTGATTTCCCTATTGGCTAATTCAGCTTGGTCTTTGGTCTAAGGATGGTATGGTGTGGAAACTTTGTGATAGATCCCATATTTTCTCATTAGAACAGCAAAGGGTTTATTACAAAAGTGGGACCCATTATCACTGATTATGGCTTTGCAAAATATTTTCTTTGAGAAATTTCAAGACAGTGTGATGGTCACAGTTTCTGGAAGGAACATCTTCAACCCTTTGTGACACATAATCAACAGAAAGCAAAATGTAGAGGTAATCAAAAGAGGAGGGAAATGGTCCCATAAAGTCTATGCCCCCTAGTTTTTGACAAGGTTCACAAGATTTGCAAAAAATGTAAGTGTCTTTGAACATTTTTGGCCAATAGAAACCACTTTGTAAAATCTTAACTATAGTTTTGTGAGCAGAAAAATGCCCACCACGAGCTTTGGAATGCCAGAAAGTGAGAATGGCAGAAAATTCATTGTCAGGAACTCATTTCCTAATTATTTGGTTAGAGCAGTATTTAAAAAGGTAAGGTTCATCATAAAAGAAAAACTTAGCCTCAGTTTTCATTCTTCTGATGTCTTGTGCTGTCCAATGGGCTGGAGTCTGACCTGTCACCAGAAAATTCACCAAATCAGTATACCAGGGCAAAATATTGACTGCAAATAGATTCTCATCATGAAAAGATTCAGAAATAGGGGGATTTTGACTGGTTGAGTCTAAGGTAAGCCGAGACAAGTGATCTGCTACAACATTTTCCACCCCTTTCTTATCCTTTATGGTGATGTTAAACTCTTATAATAAGAGGATCCACCTGATGAGCCTAGGTTTTGCATCTTTTTTTGTTAACGGAAATTTCAATGTAGCATGGTCAGTAAAGATAATGATAGTAGAACCAAGCAAATAGGCCCAAAACTTTTCTAATGCAAATACGACAGCTAGCAATTCCTTCTCTGTAGTAGAGTAATTTTTCTGAGCATCATTTAAGGTTTTACTAGCATAGTATATCACATGAGGTACTTTTTTTTTTCTCTGGCCTAATGTCGCCCCAACAGCAAAATCACTAGCATCACACATTATCTCAAATGGCAATGTCAAGTCAGGTGGTTGAATTATAGGGGCAATGATGAGGTTAGCTTTCAACTAGTCAAAGGCAGTTTGACACTCTTCAGACCAAGTAAAACTAACATAATGCATCAACCAATGGCATAAAGGTTTTGAAATTGAACTAAAATTTCTTATGAATCTCCTATAGAAACCAATATGGCCCAAAAATGATCTTATGTCTTTTACACTTCTAGGGATAGGTAAGTTTGCAATCAGTTTCACTTTAGATTAGTCAACCTCAATACCCCTTTCAGACACAATATGCCCAAGGACTATTCCTTGTTGTACCATAAAATGACACTTCTCCCAATTAAGCAATAATTGCTTTTATTCACACCTGGCCAAAACAATTTTCAGGTTAGCTAAACATGAGTCAAAACTTTTTCCAAACAATGAAAAATCATCCATAAAAACTTCAACTGTTTCATCAATTAAATCATTGAAAATTCCTAACATACATCTTTGAAAAGTGGCAGGGGCATTGCATAGGCGAAAGGGCATTCTTTTGAAAGCAAAAGTTCCAAAAGGACATGTAATGTTGTCTTTTCTTGGTCCTCAGGGGCAATTTCGATTTGGTAATACCCAGAATAGCCATCTAAAAAGCAGTAAAATTCATGCCCAGCCACTTTTTCTAAGATTTGGTCAAGGAAAGGCAGAGGAAAATGGTCTTTCCTAGAAGCTGCATTCAATGTCCTATAGTCTATGCACATTCTCCATCCGGTTGTCATTCTAGTAGGTATTAATTCCCCTTTTTCATTCTTGATCACTGTGATACCAGATTTTTTTGGTACCACTTGAATGGGGCTCACCCATTGACTATCTGCTATAGGGTAAATAATACCTATGTCTAATAATTTCAAAACTTCTTTCTTGACTATCTCTTTCAATGTAGAGTTCAATCTTCTCTGCATCTCCCTAGAGGGTTTAGATCCTTCCTCCAAATAAATTCTATGTGTGCAAGTTAAGGGGTTTATACCTCTCATGTCAGCAATGGTCCACCCAATGGTAGACTTGTGTTGCACTAACACACCAAGCAACTTGCTCTCCTGCTCAGCAGTGAGCTGAGATGAGATTACCACTGGAAAAGATTCTTCAGGTCCCAGATAAGTATATTTTAGCTCCTTTGGAAGGGCTTTCATCTCCAATAATGGTCTTTCCTCACTTGAGGGCATGGTGGGCTCTGGTATAAGGGGCAAAGGTTCGATCTTAGGCTTTCACTGGGTATCACTTGGGCTTCCTACAGTAAGGATGGGAGAGACATAGTCAGCATCAATAGATAGAAATTTTTCAATAGAATTTTCAACATCACTTTCAACAGAGTCAATCTTTAGAAATAGATCCTCAAAAGGGATTGCTTCCAAGGAATTGACTTCCTGCACTTCTTCTAGTTCTTGAGGTTGCCTGCATAAATTGAAAATGTTAAGCTCTAAAGTCATGTTACCAAAACTCAATTTTAAAACCCCACTTCTACAGTTTATAATAGCATTAGAGGTTGCTAAAAAAGGTCTCCCTAAGATCAGAGGAGCAGAAGAGACATTAGTTGGAGAAATTAGTTTCATATCCAGCACCACAAAGTCTACAGGATAATAAAATCTATCTACTCGTACTAATACATCTTCCACCACTCCCCTAGGCATTTTAATGGACCTGTCAGCTAACTACAGAATTATAGAATTTGGTTTTAATTCACCCAGTCCCAACTGTTCATACACACTATAGGGTAACGGATTTACCCCTGATCCTACATCAAGCAAAGCCTGGCTAATTTTGGCATCACCAATTATGCATGAAATAGTAGGTGAGCCAGGGTCTTTGTATTTAGGGGGCGTGTGATTTTGGATAATGGCACTGACTTGCTCAATGAGAAAGGCTTTTTTTTTTTACTATTTAACTTTCTTTTGACAGTGCACAAATCCTTCAAAAATTTTGCATAAGCGTGGATTTGTTTGATGGCATCTAGAAGTGGGATGTTTATTCTGACTTGTTTAAAAACTTCTAGAATTTCAGAATTTTTTTTTCTTTTTGTACAGAAATCAGCCTTTGAGGAAATAGAGCAGGTATGGACTCAGAAATCTCAAAATTTTCAACATGTAATTCAACATCTAGTTTTGAGTTAGATTCCTTACTTGAGTTCCCCATGGTTTGTTCAGGCTTATTCACAATCTTACCACTTCTCGAGGTTGTGATGGCTTTCACAGTCTTCACATTGAGCCCTTCTACTTGAGGTTGCTGAGCTTGTGGATTGGGTTGAGGTTGGGCTGGAAACTTTCCTTTTTCCTAGGTACTCAAAGTGGTAGTCACTTTTGTGAGTGTTCCTCTTATGTCATTTATGGCTTGGGAGTTTTGGTTATTTATGGTTGCTTGGCTTTGCATGAACTGTTGGAGGTTAACAGTGAGTTGTTGTATGGATTCTTCTAAATTCTTTTTCTGAGTGAAGTGAGGCTGGTTGGGGTAATGTGAAGGTCCTGATGGTGGTGCATAGGGCATGTAGGGTGCTGTGGAGGAAGAAGCTTGCTGGTCAGTTTTCCAACTGAGATTGGGATGGTTCTTCTAGCCTGCATTGTAAGTGTTAGAAAATGGCCCTAAATAATTTTTAGCAATCATGTTCACAGCATTAGGTTGATCTAACAATATCTCCTTAAAAGCAGGTATGGTAGGGCATGCATGGGTGTTATGCCCTTGGTCCTCACAAATTCCACATTTATCAGCATTTGGGGGCAACACATGCATTTCATTAACTTTTTTCAGTTCAATAGATTCTAATTTCTTAGAAATCTGGGCTATCCTAGCATGCAAGTCATCGACCTCTCTGAGTTGATTTTCCACCCACAACTGTACCCCTTACATTTTCAGACCTATCCCTAACATCAGAAACATCCCATGACTGGGAATTCTCAGCCAAATAATTGAAGTATTCAAAAGCTTCGTCAGGATCCTTGCCAAAGAACTCACCATTGCACATGGTTTTGACAAACTGTTTCATTTTGGGATGCAAGCTTTCATAAAAAAAACTAATGACTCTCAGTACATGTCCTATCCATGAATGTGGAGCACACTTTTTCAAATTCTTTAATATGCAAATAAGGGTTCTCAGATTCCATTCCATGGAAGTGAGGAATCAATGGGATCATCCCAGGGTTGAAATTGAAATTGTTTGCATTTAAAGGTTGAATAATGCAGGAAGGGGAACTGGTTCTGACTGGCTGTAAGTACTCTCTCAATGTCCTATTTTGGTTCAAGATTTCCCAATCCTCATTTTCAGCCATGTTACTTATATTTTTAGAGGATGACTCAAAAGATATGGATGAAAATGACTCAGTCCTAGTTAATCGTGATGCTTTGTCTCTAGTCCAAACAGACATGCATTCTCAACACAAACAAATTCAGAACAGATGTAAGACAAAATAAAGGAACAAAACAGAGGCACAAGAGATTATTCAACAAGGGAGATAAGAGTTGTTACCCATTCTGTGAAGAGGTTCACAGATACACTCCTGTTATAATTTTTTTTTTTTTGTAAGAAAGATTATGTTTCACCAGTTGCCCCGGCAACGGCACCAAAAACTTGGTTCTCTCAAAATAATGCTTCCACGTAAAAAAGCATGTTCAGAATATAGTGTGAGTACCCAAGGTCATTTCCACAGGGACCACTATGTTAACATAACCCAAAAAAATGGAAATAAGTAAAACAGTATGAACTAAGTGGAAGATAAGTTATGGTAGAACAAATTCTTTTTATGACAAAGGTCTGTTCTCAAATGCAGAAGAGAGGCTGTGTGCAATGGATTGCACTGGATATTGGATGATTTTAGACGTGTGACAAGTGAAACAAGGGCTTCATTTCTTTGCAAGAATATTGCAAACGTAAGAACCAAATCAGCAATATTTAAAGACAAATAAAATGTGAAATATGAATGAAATCTTTGAAACTTAGACCTGGAAGATATTTGTCAGAAAATGTAAATACTAGGGACACAGAGCAAGGGTTTCCTCTATCATCAGGTTATCGTCGATGGGTGCATCTGCTTATGTTAACTCAATCAAGATATTAACACTTAAAATTCAAAGAACAGTAAAACTCAGATGACGGCACCGATTGGGATAAAACCTTCACTACATTATCATCCATTTTCATCTCAAGACTCACAGTGGATAGATCCTTGATTATTTCAAGGTCCTAATGTGTCGTGAGTCTACAACAGGTCAAGAACAAGAGATTTATCCAAACTGATAGTAAATAGGGCATGAAAATACAGCAACAGATTCATATTAACTATAACAGCAACAAATAACCATTGATGATAAAGGACGGAAACCCCTTCCTCTGCAACCCTAGCTATAGAAATTAGCCCCAAACCATCATTCGATAGATGATTTGGAAACCCTAAAAAGTAAGAAAAACTACAATTTTTCTTAAAGCAAAACTAAACTAAGGACTCCAAGAATGGATGTGTATTGATTCCCCTCTGTGGTGCGCCCCTTCTCCTTTTATTCTCCCCTTTCATCATCGCCATCTTCTCTCTCTTCTAACCGAATCCTCTAGTTCTTGGTTCTGCCCTCTAAGGGATGAGGTGCTTCTCAATTCTTCTCGATGAATAAGGGTAAGCTGTAGCAGAGGTGTTACTGGCTGTCACTCACCGGGTCTGAGCTCAAGGTGGCTGGGCCATATGATGATTTTGGGCTTTAATTCTTAGGACTAGGCCTTAATACCTGCAAGCAAAACAATCAGCCCATTACACAAATAAAATAGCACATTTATCCTCTAAACTAGCAATTCCAAAGGTCAAGGGTTTTGTTATAAAAATCTCACAATTAATCACACTCTTTGGGCTATTTTATCTTGATTTCTCTCATTTGTAAGTAGATATTATAACCAAAATATCTTGACAATCATACCTAAAAATATTATTTATTCTAATAATAAACGAAGGACCCAAAGAACTTGGGTACCAAGAAAAATCATTTTAATTGTTTTTATTGGTATGTATGAAGTCCTCCACAAGCAAAAACAAATGATTTTTAGATTGTAGATGTTCAAGACACATGACAGGAGACAATACTAAGTTCTTTGATATTAAATCTAAAGAAAAAGAACCCGTGACATTTGCAGACAAGTCGAAAGGGATGATCATGGGAATAGGTAAAATTGGTAATGAATGTTCTCTCATAATTGAAGATGTTCTACTTATTAAAGGTCTAAAGCATAATCTTTTAAGCATAAGTTAATTATGTGATAAATTGTGATGACCCGTTTTTACGTGTATTTTCATTGCTGAAGGAATAATTTAATTTAATTATTATTATAGTGCTTTTATTTTAAATTATCGGATTTTAATTGGATTTTATTGGCTGTTGAATTTAAATTGCTGTTTAATTGATTTTAGCTCGTTTTTTGGTTTTAAAAATTTAACAGTTGGTTTTTGCTAGTTATTTATTTTATTTTAGCTTACGATGTGTTTAAAATATTTTCTTGGTGTTTATTTATTTATTTGATGTAGTGTTTAATTTATTTTAGTCGTTTTATGTTTTTATATCGTTTTCGGCGGATCAGTTTCTGGATCCCGGAAGTGAAGTTTGGACTTCATTTCTTTTTCCCTTCTTTTCTTTTTCTCCTTTTTCTTTTTCCTTCTTTTCCTTTTCTTTTTCTTCTTTTCCTTCTTTTTCTTTCTTTTTTCCCTTCTTTCCCGTTTCTTTCCCCCGTGCGTCGTTCTCTCTCTCTCTCCCCTGCACTTTTCCAGTTCCGTGCAGCCACCTTTGGCCAGCCGTATCTCCGCCGTCCGGTGGAGGTGTTGTACACCACCCCCGCCATTCTCTTCCTCTCACGGCAGACTACAACCCCTCCAATTTTCAGAGCCATCGGAGCCACCGTTAGCCGCCACGAGCCGCTCAAAGTAGCGGCACCAACCCAGAATTTTCCCCTGTTTCCGAAAATTTCCTCACGCCAGAACCGCCACTTGCCGGGGCGTGGCCTCCACCACCTAGCCGCACGGTTGTCACCGTTTCCGGCGCCGTCGCACCACCTCCGGCCACCATCTTTCACCACTTCTTCCCCTACCTCTTGCCGACCTAACCCACCCATTTCCGGCCTAGATCGGCCACCGGAGCAGCTCCCACGAGCTCAACTCCGATTTGCTACGTTTTTCGCTTCTACCGGCGTTTTCGCCGCCACCCACGGCCAAAACTCACTTCCACTAGCTTCATAAACATCCCTAGACCATTCCCTATCAATTTGGTGTCTTGGTTTGTCCCCGGTCAAAAGTGGGTATTTTGCGACCCACGGCTACAGTGCATTTGCACTGTTACGTTGCTTTCCGCCCATCGTTTGCCGCGCGCCGAACCTTCTAAAAATCCTATATAGCTCTGTAAGTATTTTCCAAACTCTACTTTTAGATTTAAATATATTTTGCTCTTACAATAATTTATTTGGTTGGTTTGCTGATTCCGGACTGAGTCCGAGGAGTTCGGGGGTCGGATGGATGGAGGACGGAGTTGCTTGATTTGTTGTTCTATGGTTGGTTGTATTTGTCGAGCATTGAAATTTGCATTTACATGGTGCATGCACGTGTATTTTATTTTAATTGAGAAAATCCTATTTTATTGGCGTAAATGGATTTTCGGGTGCGTGCGTATCACGAGCCCAAGCCGGGATGGGTTATTATCTCGGTGGAGCTCCTCTGGTCACTCGGGAGTGGATAATACTGAGTGACATCCCCTGGGTTGTCGCTGGGCGACGACCGGATCGCACGATACGGTAACGCTGTCGTGTCGACTCCGTGGTCCTTAGAGTGGCGGGGACTAGAGGATGGCCTGGCCAGGTACGCGCGAGATGGAGGCGCGAGTCTGGGCATCACTCGTGTAGGTGTCACACGCGTAGACGTTACCTGCGGTGTGGCACAGAGCCAGAGTGTGCGGATGATCCCTAGGGGAGATCATGGTGCATGCATAATGGTTGGTTTTATGGTTTTCGGATACGGGCCATTTTCTGGGAAAATGGCGAGGTGTTAGGACTTGTGATCCATTTTCTGGGAAAATGGTGGATTGGGCCATTATCTGGGATAATGGCGATGCTTGGTTTTAAAGGATATGTTTTTGGGCCAAATGGGTTTTTGGCGTGCGTGGAAAAATATGGTTTATGAGTTTTGTGCATTGGCATTTA
>QGSO01017193.1:0-12490 GCA_011037825.1 Carya cathayensis | reverse complement strand
GGAACATGTGGAATGTAGTGCAAATATGAGTATATGTCAAAAGAGGGACTTATCCATTTTATTTAGTTGTTAAACCAAGGGAAAGATGTTAAGAGTTTTGCTTAAACACACACAACACATACCCGGAAGGCCTAGAAAGACTACATTGAGTCATTATTGGTTGATTTACACTTCGATTGTTTGAGACTCTAATGAACCATATCCTAATGGCTTAGGAAGAAATCTGAATTAAATGAGAAAAGGGACAAGCCAGGGATAAACAAAAAAAAAAAAAAAAAAAAAAAAAAAAAAAAAAAAAAAAAAAAAAAAAAAAAAAAAAAAAAAAACAAAAAAAAAACAAAAATTACATTTGTGTACTGGAAAAGGCTGCCTATTACCGGGGTCCTTACAAAAGAAGTAGGCGCCTTTCAAAGTGTAATAGCGTGAAAGCCGCCACTACAATGGTTTTGAATTAGAGTAAGACCATGTGGTTTTCTCAGATTAGTTGTTGTGATTGAAACTATTAATGTCTCTTGGTAGTCAATCTTGGAATTCTAACCCCATTTCCATGCACTTAAAAGAAAGCAAGCTTTGTTACATGTAATTCCCTTGGTTGATTAACTAAATTGTGTATAAATCTCCCAGTTGATACAAAATTCAGATTAATCTATCTCCAGTGTTCTTAAACTCAACAAGTCTATTTCATGGCATGCGATTCTCGAACTTCTTTTGAAATTGTAGTTGGAAATCTCATCTTCGCATGAATTCATTCGCTTTATTTGCTAGAGTCTAGCAAAAAGCTAGTTGGGGGGTGTGATGAAGCGCTAAAAACTGCATGATTAAGTTACTTAAGTGAATAAATTGTTTAATAAAAAAATGATTTAAGTACTTAATTATGCAATAAATCACAATACTTGAGTCAATTGATGATTCTGACATACTTAGTGCTTTTGAAGATTTATAATGCATTTATTTTACATGAAAATAAATATTTGAATTTTATTCCTTTTATAACAGGAAAGGTTCGGAAAATAAGAGGAATTGCGGCTCGCATCAAAACAAGCAGCTCAAATGACACTCATGCACATGCATCAAGCTAGTTTTACATGCAATGACACCCACGACACATGCAGCACACAAAGAAGAAATCATGCTGCAACTCACGGCTGGAAAGCAACCACTCACCCAGGATTGACAGCAACAACTCACGGATGAAAACACACATGCAGGAAAAGTTGGAAGCTTACAGCACATGCAAGTGGAGACAAACCAGCAAACACACATGGGAGCACATGCAGAAAATGTCACTCGGCACAAGCAGAATATGCAACCAACACAAATAGCAGCAGCAGCTCAAACTTACGGATGCAGAATGAAGAGGCAGCAGCAGCACTTGCAAGAAAGCAAAAGCAGAAAATACATAACTCACACATGCAGAAAAAAAAAAAGCTCACACATGCATCAAACGTGGACCTCACGGCTGGAACTCAAAGCAACACCTGCAGAAAACTAAATCAGAAACACAAGCAAAGAGAACAAGCTGGAACTCACGGCACATGAAGGAAATGGACAGCTTACACATGCAGAAAATAAAGAAACACAAAGCAAAAAATGATGAGGAAATGAAACACACAAAGCAACCCACGGGCAGCATATGCAGAACACAAAACAGCAACCAAAAAAGGAAAAGCAATGCACATGCAGAAAGTGCAACACATGCAACCACTAACTCACGGCTGGAACACATGCTGCCACATGCAAACTACACATGCAGAAAGCAGAAAAGGAAGATGCAAAGCAGCAGAAAATGAAGAAGTAGCTCACTACACATGCAGATCACTTGGACAGCTCACATAAAGCAGCTCACAACTCACAGCAGCAACTCGGCTCACTTGCAGAAAAGTTGATGCAGCACAGCACATGAATGAAACCCACGGACAGCAGACTTCAATGCAGAAAAGTAGAAAAATAATGCAGAAAATGGACACATGCACATGCAGGACATGAAGCAGAAAATGAAACAACTCGGCAGAAACAAGAAACAACATGCAGAAACACAACACACAAACAGAAAAGGAAACAGCACTCGGCACATGCAGTGAAGAGAACACCTGCAGAAAATTCAGACACACATGCAGCACTATAAAAGAGAGTTCCGAACGGAAGAAGGGGAGTTTTATTTTTTTTCTTTTCTTACTGTTTTTCGTTTAGAGGAAGCAGAACAGAGTTCTTTTATTCAGTCTTTTTTTTTTTGTTTTCGTTTGGAGTAGTTAGCTGCCGAACATTTTTTTTATTTCTTTCTTTGGAGAACCAGGCGGAAGCTTTCTTGTTTTCTTCTTCAATTATTTTTCTGCTATTTTGTTAGTCTACTTTTTAGTTTGAGAGGCGGCATCTTTTTTTTCTTTGGTGTTCTTTTCACGTTTTAATGTTTTTGGAGTCAAATTTTTGAGGTGCAGGCGTTAGACCTCAAGGTCGGCAGCTTCATTTTACTTTTCTTACTTTATTTATTTACTTAGTTTGGTTTGTTTTATTTCTTTGCACTTTGACCGTTTGATCGGCTGGATATTTTATAGACTATTTATTTTGCATTCTAAGGTTTATTTGTTAGTATTTTCTTAGTTTTTGATATGACTCAATGTAGATTTATTTTTATTGTTAGAAATATCATGTGTAGCTAATTTCTGAAGCTTGGGTTGTGGAATGAGATTTAATTTATTTTAGATTCTAGTTTGATGCAATATTTTGTTGTTGAATGTTGATTTCACTAAGTTACTAGTCGGATTCAAATGGAAAATAGATTGCGGCTCTTGCTCTTGTTTTGTTGTTGACGTAAGGCACAACAAAAGCTTGAATTTATCAAGGCCTCTTTCGATTGATTACGAATATAAATTTGGCTAGTAAATTAGAGAATTTCTTGAGAAAATATTGCAAAAACTTGAGCTTAATTTTTATCTTCCGAATATCAATTCCTTGACTGGATTGTTAATCGAGAAATTATCTAGAATCCGAAATAAAAAGAATCTCAAACCCAACCCAAGTGTTTGTTTATTGTTTCTTGCAAGATTAATTCATTTGCTACACCCTTTCTCTAAGTCTCTTAGTTTTGGTAATTTTAAAAATATAGATCCACATCAATTTTCATCCTTCATAATCGATACATCTGTTACACAAAGAAAATCTCACAAACGCTTTGATAATCCCTTTGTCCCTGTGAATTCGATCTTGGGACTTACCCTTGTATTACTTTGACAGCTTCTACGCTTGGAAGACAACATTATAAGCTGAGTCATGGAGCGGACGTGAGACCTCTTCTTTTATTTATTCTTGCTTTCGTTTATCATAGGGGGGAGTTTTTCTTTTTTTCGTTCAGCACCTGTTTTCTTTCTTTCCATTCAATTTAGCATTTAATTTACTTACTTTTTCGTTTTCATCTTTTTGGAAATTTTCTGTTTTAGTTTCTTTTTTTTTCCGTTTCAGAACTTCCTTTTTTTTTCCTACTAGTTTCTTTTGTTTAAGATTCGGACGGACGGAAGGAGGTCTCTATTGGGCTCCCAGATTTCATTTTTAGTTCTTGTTCTTTTTAGTGCATTTTCGTTCTTAGCTCTGCTGGTTTCATTCTACTTGTTCATAGCTTTGAGTTTTCGGTTCGGACGGAGAAGAACTCTCTCTCTCTCGGATTTCATTTTCTTTTATTGTTTTCCTTTATTTCAGTTTTCATTAAGTCGGTTTCATTTTTTATTTCTCTTTTTTTATGACTTCACTTAGATTTATTTTTATTACTAAAAATATCATGTGTAACTAATTTCTAAAGCTTGGGTTGTGGAATGAGATTTAATTTATTTTAGATTCTAGTTTGATGCAATATTTTGTTGTTGAATGTTAATTTCACTAAGTTACTAGTCGAATTTAAATAGAAAATAGATTGCGGCTCTTGCTCTTGTTTTGTTGTTGACGTTAGGCACAACAAAAGCTTGAAATTATCAAGGCCTCTTTCGATTGATTATAAATATAAGTTTGGCTAGTAAATTAGAGAATATCTTGAGAAAATATTGCAAAAACTAGAGCTTAATTTCTTATCTTCCGAATATCAATACCTTGACTGGATTGTTAATCGAGAAATTATCTAGAATCTGAAATAAAAAGAATCTCAAACCCGACCCAAGTATTTGTTAATTTACCTTTTTGATCAGAAACTCTAATTGCAACTTCGATTATTTTTTGCATAGCATTTTAATTTTATTTTCATCTCTCATAATCGATTAATTTGTTACTCACAAATCCCTTAGACGCTTTGATAACCCATTGTCCCTGTGGAATACGATCCTGGACTTATCCTTGATACAACTTGACACTTCTATACTTGGAAGCACATTCGGAACCGAGTCAAGTTTTTGGCGCCGTTGCCGGGGACAACTGGTGCTTATTAGAGCATTCCTCTACTGCTGAGAGGACGTTTGTGGAGCTGTGAACCTCTTCACAGCCTGGGTGACATCTAATCTTTTTCCCTTCTCTCTTTTTATTTTTCATTGTCTTTGATTATCTGTTCTTGTTTGTATGACTGGTTGGTCTAGAGACCATACATCTCGACTGTTTCGGACAGAATCATTGACATCTTTTAGCTCTGCATCATCTTCTGTTGAATCATCATCAGACACTGATAGCGTCATGGCTGAAAATGAACATCATGATAGGGAGGTGGATAATCCAAACAGGACACTTAGAGAATATCTTCAGCCTGTTAGGACTAGCACACCTTCTTGCATCATTTTACCTCTTAATGCAAATGCTTTTAATTTCAAACCTGGGATGATTCCATTGTTACCACACTTTCATGGTATGGAATCTGAGAACCCCTACTTGCATGTCAAAGAGTTTGAAGAAGTGTGTTCCACATTCATGGATAGAACATGCACTGAAGAGGTCATAAGATTGAAACTGTTTCCATTTTCCTTAAAAGACAAGGCTAAGACATGGTTGAATTCCTTAAGACCAAGATCCATTGGGACTTGGCAAGAAATGCAAACTGAATTTTTAAAGAAATTTTTTCCCATGCATAGAACCAATGCCTTGAAAAGACAAATCATGAATTTTTGCCAAAAGGATGTGGAAACATTTTATCATTGTTGGGAACGATTCAAAGACCTTTTAAATGCATGTCCTCATCATGGATATGAGAATTGGAGGGTCATCAGTTTTTTTTATGAGGGGTTGCAACCAAAAATGAGACAATTTGTGGAAACCATGTGTAATGGAGCGTTTTTTAGCAAAGAACCTGAGGAAGCTTTTGAATATTTTGATTATCTAGCTGAAAATGCACAATCATGGGATACATCTGACATTCATGATAGGTCGGAAAGTTCAAGGACAATTTCAGGGGGTGGGAAATATAATCTGAGGGAAGTAGATGATTTGAATGCTAGGTTGGCTATGATTTCTAAGAAATTAGAAACCATAGAACTGAAGAAAGTGAATGAAGCACAAGCTGTACCTCAGATTACCTTGAGCTGTAATATTTGTGAGGGCCAAGGACATTCAACTAATGATTGCCCAACGATTCCAGCTTTTAAAGAAGTTCTTTTGGATCAATCTAATGCTGTTAATATGGTTACTAAATCTTTTTCAGGTCCTTATTCCAACACTTACAATTCGGGATGGAGAAATCACCCTAATTTCAGTTGGAGGGGTGAACAAGCTGCTGTACCTGCACCCAACATAGCTGGTCCTTCACAATTTGCACCCTATACAACCCCAGGAGGTTCAGGACCATCTCAATATGCCAACCACATGGTGCCAGCTCAGAAAAAGAACCTTGAAGACAATTTCCAGCAATTATCCACCAATTTTCAGCAGCTGTCCACCAATTTTCAACAATTCATGCAAAGCCAAGCTGCTATCAATAGTCAAAATTCCCAAGCCATTGCTGACATTCGAGGGTCAGTCACAAGGTTGACCACAACCATGAGCGCTCAAGAGAAAGGGAAGTTCCCTGCACAATCTCAGCCTAATCCACAAGGCCAAAACCAGCAATTTCAAAGTATGGCAGGAGATCCAAATGTCAAGCAAGTCAAGGCTATTACAACCTTGAGAAGTGGTAAGGTGATCGGCATCCCAGATCAAGAGGTAGAAAAGAATGGTAACATTTCTAAACCTCCTTCTGAAAATGAGGCACATGGTCCTTTGGAATCTAAAAGTGTCCCAAGCACTACACCTGCACCTTTTCCTCAAAGGTTAATCCCTTTGCACAAAGATAAGCATCACGCTGAAATCCTTGAAATTTTTAAGCAAGTTAGGATAAATATACCATTGTTGGATGCTATTCAACAGATTCCTACACTATGCTAAATTTTTAAAGGATTTATGCACCGTAAAAAGAAAATTGAATGTGCAAAAGAAAGCTTTTCTTACTGAGCAGGTTAGCGCTATTATCCAGACCAACACTCCTCCCAAATACAAGGATCCAGGATCCCCTACCATAGCTTGCATGATAGGGAACTCAAAAATAGGCCAAGCATTATTAGACTTAGGTTCAAGTGTGAACTTATTGCCTTATAATGTTTATGTTCAGCTTGGATTGGGTGAGTTGAAATCTACTTCTATCACATTGCAGTTGGCAGATAGGTCTATAAAGATTCCTAGAGGTGTTGTGGAAGATGTTTTGGTTCAAGTAGACAAATTCTACTATCCAGTAGACTTTGTCGTACTCGACTATGCAATTGACTAATCACTTCTACTTTCCAAGCACCTGTTATCTTAGGAAGACCTTTCTTGGCTACTTCTAATGCACTCATAAATTGTAGAAGTGGAGTTTTAAAGTTGAGTTTTGGAAATATGACCTTGGAGCTAAATATTTTTAATCTTTGCAGGCAACCGCAAGAAGTTGAAGAAGTTCATGAAGTGAATTTGCTGGAAAATTTCATTGATGACAATTCTGCACATTACTTTCAACTTATTGATTCTTTAGAGGAATTTGAAGAAGATTTGAAAATATTTGATAATATTAATGACTCATCTCTTGTTTCCTCAATAGGTCAGCAAGTTACACCACCATGGAGGCCAAAATTTGAGCAACTTCCACCATTGACATCAACTCTCAAACCTTCGGAGGAGCAATCCCCAACTTTGGACTTCAAACCTCTTCCATTGGAGTTGAAGTATGCTTTCTTAGGACCACAAAGCACTTTCCCTGTGGTAATTTCTTCTCACTTAACTAGTGAACAAGAAGATAAATTGCTAGATGTGCTTAAGAAGCATAAAAAGTCTATTGGATGGACAATGGCTGATATAAAAGGTATAAGTCCCTTGGAGTGTACCCATAGGATTTATTTAGAAGATGATGCAAAACCTTCTCGGGAAATGCAAAGAAGGTTGAATCCCACAATGAAGGAAGTGGTTAAAAATGAGGTGTTGAAATTGCTTGATGTGGGTATCATTTACCCCATCTCGGATAGCAAGTGGGTAAGTCCCATTCATGTAGTTCCAAAAAAATCTGGGCTTACCATTGTTAAAAATGATCAAGATGAATCGATTCCTACAAGAATTCCTACTGGTTGGCGCATGTGTATTGATTATAGGAAGTTGAATGCCGCCACTAGGAAAGATCATTTTCCTTTGCCTTTCCTTGATCAAGTGTTAGAAAAAGTCGCTGGACATGCTTTTTATTGTTTCTTAGATGGGTTCTCCGGTTACTATCAATTAGAAATAGCACCAGAGGATCAAGAAAAGACCACCTTTACTTGTCCCTTTGGTACTTTTGCTTTTAGGAGAATGCCTTTTGGTTTATGCAATGCACCAGCAACTTTTCAAAGATGCATGCTTAGCATTTTTTCTGACATGATTGAAGAACACTCTAGAAGTGTTTATGGATGATTTTTCTGTATTTGGTGATTCATTCGAGGTTTGTTTAACCAATTTACAAGCTGTTTTGGCCAGGTGTGAAGAGAAGCAGTTGCTACTTAATTGGGAGAAGTGCCATTTCATGGTGCAACAGGGCATTGTTCTGGGACATGTTGTTTCATCTAGAGGACTTGAAGTAGATAGAGCAAAAATTGAGTTGATTTCTAAACTTCCTACACCTAAGTCAATGAAAGACATTAGATCTTTTCTTGGGCATGCGGGTTTTTATAGGAGATTTATCAAAGACTTTAGCTCTACTTCAAAGCCTCTATGTAAGCTATTGATGAATGATGTAAAATTTGATTGGACACCCGAGTGTCAAGAAGCTTTTTGTCAACTTAAAACTTTGCTAACCACTGCTCCTATTCTTCAACCTCCTGATTGGTCACTTTCTTTTGAAATCATGTGTGATGCAAGTGATTTTGCTATAGGAGCTGTTCTTGGACAACGTAGGAACAAACTTCCTTATGTCATTTACTATGCAAGTAAAACGTTTGAATTTTGCTCAAAAAAATTATTCTACTACTGAAAAAGAATTACTTGCTGTGGTATTTGCTTTAGAGAAATTCCGTGCATATATTCTTGGGTCTCCTATAGTCATCTTTACTGACCATGCAGCTCTCAAGTATTTGTTGACAAAGAAAGATGCAAAACCAAGGTTGATTAGATGGATACTTTTACTCCAGGAGTTCAATATCATCATCAAGGACAAGAAAGGAGTAGAAAATGTGGTAGCCGACCATTTGTCTAGGCTCACAGTTGCTGAAACTGAACAACCGACACCTGTTCTTGATTCTTTTCCTGATGAACATCTTATGTTAGTTGAAAATGTGCCTTGGTTTGCTGATATAGTTAATTTTCTGGTGACAGGAAAAACACCACTTCATTGGAGTACTCAAGATATACGAAAATTCATGCATGAGGTGAGATCGTTCTTTTATGATGATCCTTACCTTTTCAAGTATTGTCCTGATCAAATCATTAGAAAATGTGTGCCTGAGCATGAGATGCAAGCTGTCCTTTCTTTTTGCCACAGTGAGGCGTGTGGGGGTCATTTTTCTGCACACAAGACAGTTGCTAAAATTTTACAAAGTGGTTTTTATTGGCCTCATTTGTTTAAAGATGCATATAGTTTCTGCAAGACTTGCGAGTCATGTCAGAAATTAGGTGCTGTCACGAAAAGGAACATGATGCCTTTAAAACCCATTTTGGTCATAGAGATTTTTGATTGTTGGGGAATTGATTTTATGGGGCCATTTCCTTCTTCTTTTGGTTATTTGTACATCTTAGTGGCCATTGATTATGTTTCAAAATGGGTCGAAGCCATACCATGTAAAACAAATGACCATAAGGTGGTGCTTAAATTTTTGAAGGAAAATATTTTTGCTAGATTTGGCATGCCTAAGGCTATCATAAGTGATAATGGCACCCATTTTTGCAACAAGCCTTTTGCTGCCCTCTTGCATAAGTATGGCATTCACCACAAAGATTTCTACCCCATATCATCCCCAAACGAAATGGCCAAGTTGAACTTGCTAATAGGGAAATTAAGACCATTTTGGAAAAAACTGTGAGTCCGAACCGAAAGGATTGGTCTTTGAAATTAACCGATGCATTATGGGCATACTAGGACTGCATATAAAACTGTTTTGGGTATGTCTCCTTATCGGTTAATCTATGGTAAGGCTTGTCACCTCCCTGTTGAACTTGAACACCGTGCATTTTGGGCCATCAAAAAGTTTAATTTTGATCTTGATCAAGCTGGATCTTTGAGAAATTACATCTTTGTGAATTAGAGGAACTTCGGAGGGATGCTTATGATAATTCTAAGCTGTCCAAGGAACGTATGAAGTCTTTCCATGATAAGCATATTCAAAGAAAATCATTTGAGCCTAATCAACAGGTTTTACTCTACAATTCTCGACTTCATTTGTTCCCTGGCAAGTTAAGATCCCGATGGAGTGGCCCCTATGTGGTTAAAACAGTTTTCCCTCACGGTGCTATTGAGGTTGTCAATCCTCAAAATGGAAATGCTTTTAAGGTTAATGGTCAAAGGCTCAAGCCTTTTATTTCTAACTTTGCACCTGAGGAATCTACTCTACATTTGCTTGATCCAAATTTGATGGTCATTGATTTATCCTGTTCTTTTCATTTTTTCTTTTTTTTGCAGTTTTTATTTTTATTTTGATTGCATTCATTTCATAGCCGTCCAGGTACTTCCTTTTTCCTCTTTCCTTCATTTTTCAGTTGAATTTTCAGTTCTTCTTTTAGTGATTTTGCCCCTTAACTGCTCTCTTTGTGTAAATTCCTTCATTTCTCTTGCATCATTGAGGACAATGTACAATCTAGTTGGGGGGTGGAAGAGAAGTTATTTCTCTATTTGCATGCCTTCAATTTTGGTCCATCTTGGGGAGTACTAGTAATGAGTTGAAAGCAGATGAAACTCCCCATTTTTGAATTTTACATGCTGGAAAATGTTAAAAAAAAATAAAAAAATAAATAAAATAGAGAGATTTTTAAAAGCTTTTACATAAACTTGAGGTTCTTAGCCTCAGATTGGAGACGCTCATTCTCTTCATACAAAATCATGTCAGCCCTATTCATGGGAGCTGGCAAGCGGAATGGAACCCAATAGAGATTTCAACTGTTTATTCTGCTGCCGAAGGATTCCTTCTCGTGTGTGAGACTCTTGAACAATGCGTTGAAGTACAGCAATTTGTTCTTTAAGCCTTTCAACCTCATGGTTTTTGGCTTGAACTCGCTGGAAAAAAGCAACAATAGAGGATGAGTAACGAGTTCCGAGACTCACCAAGTCGTAGAGAGCATCGGCGTCTGACTTATTAGCCATGCTATTATTTTCTTGCTGCAACATGGCACCAATGGCAGCTGCAGAAAGGACAGGAGGCTGAGATGTAGAAGAATGAGCCATTAAAAAAGGAGTGAGAACTTAAGGCGAGAATGTTGAAGGAATGCAGATGAGTTATAGAAATAAGAAGAAAACTTGATGCGGATTGAATGAACTTTGAGACTGATTTTATAGAGAGAGCATAAAGAACAAGTCTGGAGCCTTCAATCTCGTTTGTCAACAACATCAAGCGTTTTTTTCAAATCTCTAGCCATATTTGTTGGGTCACAGACGGATCCACCGAAAAAAAAAAAAAAATTGGTAATCTTTTGCTAATTTTCTCGTATTTTCTTTTTGCAGGTACGATTTTTTGTATCTTCTTAGCAACCAACAACCTGAGTATTTCAGGTGACATCTTTCCTCTTTACTCTTTCGTTTCAATATATGTTCTGCAGTGTTTATCTTGTTTCAATTCATACCTGCATAACATATGTTGCGAACATTCATTTGCTGAACATTGAGGACAATGTCAAATTTAGTTGGGGGGAGATTTTTCTGTTGAAGTTTTTGTTGAAGATGTATTAGTACTAAAAAAAAAAAAAAATGATTTGTTGAAGTAATGGAACATGTGGAATGTAGTGCAAATATGAGTATATGTCAAAAGAAGGACTTATCCATTTTATTTAGTTGTTAAACCAAGGGAAAGATGTTAAGAGTTTTGCTTAAACACACACAACACATACCCGGAAGGCCTAGAAAGACTACATTGAGTCATTGTTGGTTGATTTACACTTCAATTGTTTGAGACTCTAATGAACCATATCCTAATGGCTTAGGAAGAAATTTGAATTAAATGAGAAAAGGGACAAGCCAGGGATCAAAAAAAAAAAACAACAAAAAACAAAAAACAAAACAAAAACAAAAATTACATTTGTGTACTGGAAAAGGCTGCCTATTACCGGGGTCCTTACAAAAGAAGTAGGCGCCTTTCAAAGTGTAATAGCCACCTCTACAATGGTTTTGAATTAGAGTAAGACCATGTGGTTTTTTCAGATTAGTTGTTGTGATTGAAATTATTAAATGCCTCTTGGTAGTCAATCTTGGAACTCAAACTCCATTTCCATGCACTTAAAAGAAAGCAAGCTTTGTTACATGTAATTCCCTTGGTTGATTAACTAAATTGTGTATAAATCTCTCAGTTGATACGAAATTCAGATTAATCTATCTCCAGTGTTCTTAAACTCAACAAATCTATTTCATGTCATGTGATTCTCAGATTTTCTCAAGTTGGTAATTTCACCTTTTGCATGCATTCATTCGTTTTATTTGCTAGAGTCTAGCAAATAGCTAGTTGGGGGGTGTGATGAAGCGCTAAAACTGCATGATTAAGTTACTTAAGTGAATAAATTGTTTAATAAAAAATGATTTAAGTACTTAATTATGCAATAGATCACAATACTTGAGTCAATTGATAATTCTGACATTCTTAGTGCTTTTGAAGATTTATAATGCGATTATTTCACATGAAAATAAATATTTGAATTTTATTCCTCTTATAACAGGAAAGGTTTGAAAGAGAAATGGAAGAATAGAGAAAAGCCCAAAGAGCGAGGTGTGGAAGAATGTGAGAAGAAGAGTAGATGAATTTTGAAACTAAACATTTCTTAAATATCGGGCCTGATGGGCTTGCTAGTAGCTAGACATCTGGTTTGAGAAATTGAGGGAGTGCTGGACTTCGAGAGATTGAGAGAGAGATCATCTATTTTGAGCTGA
>QGSO01016983.1:0-10026 GCA_011037825.1 Carya cathayensis | reverse complement strand
GAAATATTATTGTCAACGATATTTTTTACAACGAAAATGGCCCTTGCAAATAAAAACACACATTTCCAACAAATAAAATTCGTTGCAAATGGTAATTAATGTATATTCTTATTTGCAAGTAAACAAAATTCATTACTATTACTGAATTGCAACAAAATTAGTGTTCTCGCAAATAATAGCACTAGGCCGGGCAAATAATAAGTTTTCAACCAAAGGTTAAATCCTTGCAAACAAGAGTGCAATTGCAAGGACAGTGTCAATGCAAATAATTGAGTATATATTTGCAACGGTTTTTCATTTTCTTGTAAATAACAAGTTTTTTCCATTTTTGCAAATAATGAGATATTTGCAATCGTTTTTAAATTTTCTCACAAATACCAAATTTTCCCTACGTAAAATTAATTCATTGCAAATAAGCGTATAATTGCAATGAAAGTGTCGTTGCAAAATAATGAGTACTTGCAACGGTTTTTCATTGCAATTATATGCTTATTATACGCTCATTTCATTGCAATTATACGCTCATTTCATTATTTGACCGTATTTTTTATCTTGTTCTATTTGGAGTACTGCACATTCTTCTATGGAGGCATGAACAGAGAATGGGTCAGAGGACTTGCTAGCAATGGAAATAAACTGGCGGATGCATAGAAGCTGACCGTGGGTATAGATGTCACTACAAGAAATTTTATTTTTAGGGACGAAATTTCTCAGGGACGAAATTAAGGTCATCCCTAAAAGTACTTTTCTGAGACGAAATTTTTAATTTTGTCTCAAAATATGGAAAACCTTATAAATCCGTTTGAACTAAAAAATATTAGTTCGAACTAGAGATTCTGAGACGAATTAGTCCGTCTCCAAAAATCTATTCCGTTCGAACTAATAAAATTTAATTCGAACAGCAAATTAATTAATTGTATTAACGTGTTCGAACGGTATTATTTAATTGAAAAGATATATTGTTAAAATTGTAAGAATACGTATTTTTTCTCTTAATTTTTTATCATTTCCAAAGTGAATAAAAAGTTCCACATATTATATATTATGATTTACAATGAATTAAAATATTTACAAATTCATAAATTAAATTTATGTAATTAATTTAAAAATATTTTAGTTAACTAAATATTAAAAATAAAGATAGTTTCATTTTTTCAATTATCGTGAACATTAAGTATAATGAGAATAAAATATAATTAACAATAAAGAGGCTAGCAAACACTAAAAATAAAAACCATACTACATTAATTACATCCCAAAATGAGTTAGACGTTCTATACAACATAAAAAAAGTAAAATAATAACTAACAATATTTATTTATTAAATAAATCAAAATCTTCCTGTAAAGTTTGCAAGCGTCCTTCTAGGTCCTTAAACTTCTCCATCATGGGGTGAATGAAGTCCCTCAATATAATGTCGCAGTGCTCCACCAATATAGCTCGTACCTCATTTGGAGTAGCCCCAGCAATGTGTCTCTCAATAGGGGCAGCAGTAGTAGAAGTTGGATCAGTAGGCGGAGTCTGATCCTGTAGGACTGCACGAGTCTTTGGCAAGTGACCCATGCTCTTACTGAATGTGATCTTGTTAACAGACCCCATCTGTGGCGACCTCCGCTCAGTCAGAGTCACTGTAACCCCTGAATGGAGTAGGAGGTTAGATATCAAAAGTGCAAATGGTAGACTACCTCCACCCGAATAGCGTGACTCTGTGCGAATGCGGAGGAAGAAATACAATGCCAGATCAATCGGCTCCCCCTGTGCTAACTGTAACAAAAATCTGGCTCGCTCGATCCCGAAATCAGTCTTGTGTTTTTTTGGATCAATGTTATACCCGACAATCAAATTAAGCATTCTGAAAAATGCTATACAGTCAGCCTGTCGGATCACTTTACTACCATCATATGGAGGAGCCTCAGGGTCTCGCACTAGGTCACGAACCTGATCGTCTGTAAGACCATCATCAGGTACCGCATCGTCGCTCTCACTATCAGAAGAGCCAGCATCCAGCTCTGCGGTCTGTACATCCGGCGCTGGCGATGAGGATGCGACTGTTGTGTCCTCTCCAGATGGTGCAGTCGCTGCTCTCGCTGCTGCTGCTGCAGGATATGCACCCGGCTCTCGCTGCAAATCTAGAAACTCAGCAATAACGCGGGGAGAGAATATAATAATCGCTCCCCGGACTACCAAGTTATAGCAGAGAGCGTCACCAGGCTTCTCACCCATGGCGGAGTAAAACTCACTGACCATCTCAGGATATGATGTGCCCCTCTGTCGACAGATCGGGGTCCATCCACGATCAGAGATGATGTCATGTATGCTCCGCCCCTGCCAAGTGACGTCACGAAAGTCACCCAGAATGATCTCCCGCTCAACTAGTATAGGCCTCACGGCCGGCTGAGAAGGAGCTGCGGAGGTACTTTCGACTGTCTTGGGTCGGGAACGTTTTCTTCTGCTGCTGCTTGCCATTAGTATGCTGTTGATGTATAAAATATATATGTGATCTAATTAAAGTGAATTAGAGGATGCATAATGTTGTGCTGTCATGGAAGACAACTGCTTAATTCGAATGGCCTTTAATTCCATTCGAATTAAATTTAAAGTCATTCGAATGAAGAAAACATTAATTTGAATGAGTCTAACATCCATTCGAATAAAATTATTTTCCATTCGAATGAAAATAAATTTAATTCGAATGGAGTTGACTTTCATTCGAATTGAATTTATATTCATTCGAACGGAACTGAGCCAAACAGACATGGCTGAGTCGACTCAGTCCCGAATCGACACTATCATTTTTCACATACAATCCAAGATTTTAATCGGTAGAAATGATTTAGGAGTAAATCCCCATCATTTCTACCAATTACTACTGAGTCATTTGGCCCCAAAATAACAAAATGGGGCCGGATTCATTCAAAATCCGACCCCCCCAAAACCAACCAAAAAAAGTAATAAAAATAACACTCATTTAACCCATACCTCTAGTTCTAGGAGATTTGATGACAACGTCGGAGTTGGTGGTGGCGGTGTGGCTGCTAACGGCGGAGGTGTGCGCGAAAGTTCGAATGAGAGGAGGCACGAAATGAACAGAGAAGAAGCTGTTTCGCGGCTTAAATAACGTAAATTCGTTCGAACGGAAGTATAATAAGTTCAAACTAAAAGGGTATAAGTTCGAATTAAAAGGGTATAAGTTCGAATGAAATATATAATACTTCAAAAAAATATATATATATATTTAGAAGAGGTAAAACAAAACGTTTTATATTAGTAATACTAGTATATAATACTACTATATATACTAATAACAAATTTCGAACTAGTATATATAATATATATTAGATAACTATATGTATATAGTATTGAGTTTTGATCTAATTACTTATATATATTGTGACTAACTAGTATATATATATGTAATAGTATATATATTATGCATTATATGAGTATAAAATAGTATTGTGTAAAGCATTGCATTATAAAGTAAATATTTTTTGTATATAGTAAAACATTGCATTAAATATAAGTATAAAATACATATTTCTAATATATTTAGTTTATATATTAGTAATAAACAAAGTACTTAGACTATATTATAAAGTATTACAGTATTATTAGTTTTCATATTTTTATACTATCTATAATTTAATATCACTTACTATTATACTATTATATTACTTAGTATAGTACTTATAGTGATACTAACTATAAGTATAACATTATGTTTGATTGTAAATAAAATAATATACTATGTTAAATACTTAATATTATAGATTGATAAGAAACTTAGTATTATGCGTTTAGTGACACTTAGTATTATATAGTGTATATAATTTTTACATATACATAATAATATATAATATTATACTTATATATTTCTATAATTATCTGTTCGAACTAAAATAAAACAGTTCGAATAAATATATTTCATGTTCGAACGAATTTTTTTGTTCGGTGGGAAAATTCGCGCCAACATTTCAGAATATACTGGAGAATATTCCTTTTTTTTTGTTCGAACGCGAAAAATATTAATTCGAACGGGAAAAATTTTGTGGGAAAAATTCGCGGTTTGCGGATTTTCGCGTTCGAACTTATAAAAATTAGTTCGAACTAAAATGCACATATTATTAATCCGATCCTTTCACTTCATTTTCACTCGGATTGTATTGTGAGAAAGGGAGAGAGAGCGTGGCAGAGGCTCTGAGAGAGTGTTGTGGAGAGTGAGAGCTTGAAAGCATTGAGAGAGAAGAGATTCTTGAGAGAGAAAGAAGAAGAGAAGAGGTAATATGTTATTTTTGTTATTTTTCATTCCGATTTTCGTTTACAAGTTTTTTGTTGGGATAGAACAGCATGGCTGAATGTGTTTTATTTGTATATAGGTATTGTGGATTGTTGTTTTCTTGAGAGAGAAAGAAGAGGGAGAAGAGGTGTGTTTTCTTAGTTTTCTAAATTGTTTATTAATCATATTTAGGGATAATCATATAGTTTTCAATGTGTTGTATTGAAATATGGCATCATGAATGTAAAAATTGTGTTTTGTGGTTCAGTTTGTTGCTCTGTTTCGTGACTGGTTTCTGGCTTGATTTCATTCGAACGCTCTGAACACCGTTCGAATGGACTTTTCTTAGTTCGAAGATAATATAACGCGTTCAGATTTTGTTCGAATTAAAAAGTTTTTGTTCGAACAATATATTTTAAATATTGTTGCTGATAGTTATGATAATGTAATTATAATGTATAATTGTAAATATTGAAGTCCTGTATTTAAATGCATAATCAACTCAAGTATTTAAGAAGACATTATCAAATAGCTTAATACTTAAAATATAATAATAAGATATATCATTATGGTATTATAATTAAATATTTGAAAACAACTTAAGTATTCAAGTATTAAAATACTTATAATTAAAAACTTGGCATGTAGTATTTTAGTGTAATACTTAAAATATAAGTATAAGATATTTAATTAGAGTAATGTATAATTAAATGGATAACCATATTTAAGTACTCAAGTATTAAGATGATTAAATACATAATATTTGTATAATTAATTATAGATAAGTACTCTAATTAAATAGCTTAATACTTAGGATATAATAATAAGATATTTATTTTAAAAATTGTAATTAAATATTTAAAAATATTTAAGAACTCAAGTATTAAATAGATTAATACATACTATTTAATTCATTATATCTAAATACTCTAATTAAATAGCTTAATACTTAGGATATAATAATAAGATATTTATTTAAAAAACTCATGTTTAAATATTTAAAAATATTTAAGAACTCAAGTCTTAAGATATTTCAAGATCTTTAAGGGCCCATCATGTATACTTGTAATGTAATCTTCTCATGTATTTGTGATGTATGCTTCTTATGTTTACTACTGAGCGCTTGAATTTTGTAGTTATTTTACATGCAATTAAACCTTAGACCCGTTCGAGAGTTGTGGCCAAATATTCTCTTAAAGAATGTTTGGGTATAACTCTTGAATTGTCCAAAGTGGACAGTTTGGGATTCTATCATCTATATGGCATATATATTTAGTTAAAACTCATGTGTTAGTCAATTTAAATTTTGGTTTAGCATTTTCCTACATTCTTCGAGTATGTAGTTCATAAGTTTTTCGGCCCATGAATAGGGTCGACGACTTATCGTGACTAGCATACTTGGAGAATTGTAGGGAAATGCTGCCGAAATTTTTACTAACATACGAGTTTTAGACTGAGTACATATGCGATATAGATGATAGTCTCTCGAATGGGATAGGACCAACTACCTTAAAAGTACAGGGAAAACAAACACGTGATATCTCAACATATTATAGAATTAGTGTTTATTGAATTTTGTTCGGTTTCTTTTATAGATGGATAAGAGTTGGATGTTGTTGGGAGATAGACTTGGTCGAGACTATAAGCAATATGCACAAGGGGTGAAGTCTTTCTTAGAATTTGCTTGTGGGAGTGTTGATAGTCGAGGATTTATAAGATGCCCATGCAAGAAGTGCAAAAACCTTAGTTCATATAATATGATGGCTGTGGAAGATCATTTATTCGTAAATGGAATTGATTCTAAATATTCACATTGGGTTTTACATGGAGAACCATTTCCCCAAGGAGTTAGATTTGGCAGTCATCTCAACCAGATGGATGAATGTAACGAGATCGACACGGATGACATAAATGTTGATGTTTCTGATGATAGTTATGATAATGGAGAAGATATGACTGAAATGTTAGGGGATCTTGGCGCAGGCATATTTGGTGCTAGGGTTGGAGAGGGAACATCTACCCAGTCATTTGAGGGAAATGAAGACTTTAAGGCATTGTGGGAGGATGCACAACATCCATTGTACGAAGGGTGCACCCGTCATAGCAAGTTGTCCTTCACTGTCAGGTTGCTACATATTAAATCTATTTGTCGTATTTCTGCAAAGGCTATCGATATGCTGCTTGAATTATTTAAAGAGGCTCTGCCAGAGGATAACGTAGTACCTCGAAATTTTTATGAAGCGAAGAAATTGAAGCGAGGGTTAGGATTTGATTATAATATCATCCATGCATGTAAGAATGATTGTGTTCTCTTCTGGAAGCAATATGCAGAATGTGAATCATGTCCGGTGTGTCATGAGTCAAGATGGACATCAGATAAGCGTAATGTACCCCATAAAGTGCTAAGACATTTTCCGCTTATTCCTCGACTTCAAAGATTATTTACTTCCCGGATGACTGCGAAAGATATGACTTGGCATCACACACAAAGAGTTCAAAATGATCAATTCCTCACTCATCCTGCTGATTCCTTACAATGGAAGAAATTTGATGACCAGTATCCATGGTTTGCCGAAGAACCTCGCAATGTACGTCTTGGTTTAGCAACTGATGGATTTAATCCATTTGGCAACATGAGCACTTCTCATAGCACCTGGCCTGTCATAGTAATGCCTTATAATTTGCCACCATGGAAGTGTATGAAGGATCCTTATTTTATGATGACTCTATTGATCCCAGGGCCAAGGTCACCAGGAAATGAAATAGACGTATATTTGCAACCAATGATGGCAGAGTTGAAAGAGTTGTGGGAACAGGGTGTCACTACATATGATGTGGCCGCTGAGCGTGAATTCAAGATGCATGCTGCAGTACTTTGGACAATAAATGATTTTTCAGCATACGGGAACTTGTCTGGGTGGAGCACAAAGGGAAAAATGGCTTGTCCTGTTTGTAACAAAGATACACAGTCTCAGTGGTTAACGAATGGCCGGAAATTATGTTTCATGGGACACCGTCGATATCTACCTCATGATCATAGATGGCGTTCAAATAGAGTAATGTTTGATGGAAGGGTTGAGCATAGGTCATCACCGCCAGAGTATTCTGGTAGTGATATTCTCACTCAATTGACAGATGTTCCAGACAACAGATTTGGAAAGAATGCAAGATGCCGAAAGAGGAAAAGACAAGCAGTGGAATTGAATTGGACCAAAAAAAGTATTTTCTTTGATTTGCCATACTGGTCTACATTAACACTACGTCACAATCTATACGTAATGCACATTGAAAAAAATATATGTGAGAATATTTTGGGTACCCTAATGTCAATACAAGGGAAAACAAAAGATACAGTCAACTTTCGTAAAGATTTGAAAGAGTTGGGAATCAGATCGGAGTTGCATTTGCAAGATACTGGGTTATCAGCTTATATGCCCCTTGGATGGAATACACTTTCAAGTGATGAGAGAAAGAAATTCTGTGATTGGTTCATGACAATCAAATTACCCGATGGTTATGCTTCGAACATGTCAAGATGTGTCCGACCTCATGATTGGAAGATAACTAGCCTAAAAAGTCACGACTGCCATATATTTTTACAGCGATTGTTGCCAGTTGGTGTGCGCAGAAAGCTTACTCTAGATGTTCGTACAGCTATTACAGAATTAGGGCGATTTTTCAGAAATATTTGCAGTAGAACGTTGAAAGTTGATGCCTTATTAAAAATGGAAGCTGACATTGCATTGATATTGTGTAAATTGGAGAGTTTGTACCTGCCTTCATTCTTTGATGTAATGGTTCATTTGGCTGTGCATTTGCCTCGTGAGGCTTTAGTTACTGACCCCGTTCAGTATAGATGGATGTATCCTATTGAACGGTTTTTGGGAAAACTTAAGCGATCTGTGGGAAATAAGACTCGTCCGGAAGGATCGATCGCAGAGTCATATATTCATAATGAGTGGCATACATTTTGTTCAATGTATTTTCGTGGGGTTGATACTAGATTATGAGACCGGATCGAAATTATGAAGGTGGACAAATGGGAGTTTCGTCAGCATTTACCGTGTTCTCCCAGAAAGTACGTCCTATAGGTGCACAAGGGGGTTATGACCTATGTGGACGAGAGTTTGAAAGAGCTCGATGGTATGTCTTAAATAATTGTGAAGAAATTGAACAATATTTGAGGTTAGTGATGATCATCTAATTTGGCAGTAGTATTATGTACATTTCTAATACTTTAGTATGTATTGATACAAATTAATAACTCACATTAACATACGCAGCGAACATATACAACTACTTCGCACGAATGGTGTGACTGACGTAGAAAATATTTCATGTATCTTGTTCGAATAATAATTTATTATAATTTCAAACAGATATGCCTCCTAAACCCAAAAGAACACGTGAGCCATCCCCACCACTTACTGAATCTCCGTGTGCTTCACCTACCAACAATGGTGGGCCACCGTCACCAGAACCAGAACAAGGTATTTTATCACTGTATATCTTTCAAATAAAATTAATTTAATTAAAATATATGCTTTAATTTTTGTATATATAACTGTTGTAAACCGGCTCCGAGTTAGAGGCATTACGAGGGGTGTCTGCATAGAAAAAGTAAGGAAAGTGAGTAAAATTAAAGTTGATATATCTGATGATCACACCGGTGGCTCTGGGGATTCGGCAGCTTGGCTTGCTTCTTATGTTGGTACACTTACTCGCACGTATGCACCGATGGCTACATCCTCCAGGGCTAAAGTTCCCCAAGATGTGAAAGACCACATCAAAAATCGTTGTCTGGTAATAAGTTACTTTGTATAACATTTTTATTTAAATGATAATGTTTGAAATTATACTAATTGTTTATAATTATTTGAAGGACGAGTTTGAACTAAATTTTGGTCGGTGAGAGGATCGACTAACGATTGAGGAACTGATGTTGAATGCATTCCGGAGGTACAAAGGTCGATGCCATGCACACTATCAGAAATTCAGTACTCCGATAGAGGCGCGTCAAAATCCATTCCAAGCAATGCCACCAAACGAATGGGAGAAAGTTTGTGATCTATTTAAAGATTCTGCTTATCAGGTAATTTCGCTACTATCTTTTTTTTAATAATTTATAATTATAGATGTATAAAATGTAAAAATTATAATACTTTTTTTTAGAAACGAAATACAGTGAACAAAGCAAATAGATCAAATTTAACAATACATCATCACGCGGGTTCTCGATCTTTTCATCGCTTGTCAAAAAAAATGGTTAGTTCTTATTGTCTCCATTAAATCTTAATATATACACTTTTTCGTATAAATTATGATATTAATTTTCATTTTGCAGCAAGAAGAAAATCCTACTGATTATGATCTGACCCAATTGTATGCTAAAGCACATAAAAATTGTGATGGTGTTTGGAGCAATCCTGAAGTAGGGGCAAATTATATAAGTTTAAGTTTATTTAATTTCATTGTCTAAATATATTTTTGCTACATATACTAATTTTAATGTTTTCTTTTTCCAGGACAAGATGATATCTCTTAAAGACACTGTTGCGGATCCATCTGGTGAATCATCTGTCAACGATGCTCAAATCTTTTCTCAAATTCTTGGATCACGTTCTAGATATTTGAGGGGCTTAGGACGTTGCGTAAAGCCATCCTCAACATCTTCATCCTCTTCTAAAGCTAGATCGAATGACAACAAGACTAAAATATTAGAGGAAGCTGCACTTGAGATAGAACGATTG
>QGSO01016934.1:0-10592 GCA_011037825.1 Carya cathayensis | reverse complement strand
TTTTCAAAGTTCAAACCTTTAATCATGGCATGCACATGTGAAAGATGACAATCAATTATCTTTCAAAATTTTCAAATTTAATTTTCAAAATATTCATGCACATGTGGAAAATGTATTTTAATGCTTTATGATAAAATATTAATTTTTGAGCCTTAATCCTAATTTCGAATTTTAAGAGATTTACAACATTTCTCTATGACTTTAATGTGAACTTGTTTCCTTCTTGCTCATACTTGGTTCCTTGATGTGCTTGACTCCATTGTGTGGACAAATTGAGCTTGAGACTCCTTCATTCTTTGAATTCATTTGTTATCATCAAAATCCATGTGTAAATATATAATTACACAAAACTTGAAACCTTAGGTTCAACAATCTCCCCCTTTTTGATGATGACAAATACTTGATAGAACCTGAAGCCTGTATTAATACTTAAGCTCCCCCTGAGAATGTGCGTTAGTTTTTCAAGCAAAAATATAAATATAATTCCAAGCATATATAACAAGTTTAGCAATTTAAACAATGTTAATGTTCTAGTCTAAAACTTCTCCCCCTTTTGGCATCATTAAAAAGGATCGGCAGCAAGTAAATAGACTGAAGAAAACGGTGCGTTAAAATACACTGTAGATAGTTGAAAAAAATAATTGGATCCGTCCGTGACCCGACAAGTGTGGCTGGAGATTTGAAAAAAATCGCCTGATGTTGTTGACAAACGAGATTGAAGGCTCCGAGTTTCTAAAAAATGTCATTTTCACCGATCGGAAAAAAAAAAACATTGCTCTTTGACTTGGATGATAGCTTGTCTTGTTCTTTATGCTATCTCTATAAAATCAGTCTTAAAGTTCATCAAATCCGCATCAAGTTTTCTTCTTATCTCTATAACTCATCTGCATACCTTCTACATTCTCTCTTTAAGTTTTCAATTCTTTTCTCAATGGCCAATTCTTCTAACATTCCTCTAGATCCATCCATGAGGTATTCAGCACCTCAACCTCCTGTCCTTTCTGCAGCTGCGATTGGTGCCATGTTGCAGCAAGAAAATAATAGTATGGCTAATAAGTCAGACTCCGATGCTATCTACGACTTGGTGAGTCTCGGAACTCGCTACTCATCCTCTATTGTTGCTTTTTCCCAGCGGGTTCAAGCCAAAAACCATGAGGTTGAAAAGCTTAAGGAACAAATTGTTGTACTTCAACGAATTGTTCAAGAGTCTCACACAAGGGAAGGAATCCTTCGGCAGAAGAATAAAAAGTTGAAATCTCTATTGGATTCTTCATTCCGCTTGCCAGTTCCCATGAATAGGGATGACATGATATTGTATGAAGAGAATGAGCGTCTCAAACATGAGGCTAAGAACCTCAAGTTTATGTAAAAGTATTAAAAAAATATCTATCTATTTTTATGAATTCTGATCTATCTTTTAGAGATATTCATAAGATGCATCATACCTATTTCTCTTCTAATCATACATAATCTATCTTCTGGTAAAGGTTTTGTGAATATATCTGCTAACTGATCGCGTGTGTTTGTTAATTCTAGTACTATATCGTCTTTCTGCACATGATCTCAAAGAAAATGATATCTTATTTCAATATGTTTAGTTCTAGAATGTTGTATTAGGTTCTTTGAAAGATTTATAACACTTGTATTATCACATTTGATTGGAATGTGATTATACATGAGTTTAAAATCTTCAAGTTGTTGCTTCATGTAAAGAACTTGAGCACAACAACTACCTGCAGCAACATATTCTGCCTCAGCAGTAGATAGTGCAACAGAATTTTGTTTTTTACTAAACCAGGAAACTAGTGCATGACCTAAGAAATGACATGCTCCACTAGTGCTTTTTTCGATCTATTTTACAACCAGCATAATCTGCATCTGTGTAGCTGATTAGATCGAAAGATGTGTGCTTAGGGTACCATAACCCTAGGTTAATTGTACTACTAAGATATCTAAGAATGCGCTTAACTGCAATTAAATGAGATTCTTTTGGAGATGATTGAAAGCGTGCACATAAGCACACACTGAACATAATATCTGGTCTACTGGCTGTCAAATATAATAAGCTACCAATCATACCTCGATATACCTTTGAGTCAACTGGCTTACCGGATTCATCTTTATCAAGTTTAGTGGATGGGCTCATTGGTGTTCCAGTTTCCTTAGCACATTCCATCCCAAACTTCTTCAGCAATTCCTTAATATATTTTGATTGATTGATGAATGTCTCATTTTTTGCTTGCTTAATTTGCAATCCGAGAAATAATGTAAACTCTCTCATCATGCTCATTTCAAATTCTTCCTGCATAGTCTTAGCAAAAACTTGGCACATCTTTTCATTAGTAGCACCGAATATTATATCATCAACATAAATCTGAATCAAAAGAATATTATCATTTTCGTACTTAATGAAAAGAGTTGTGTCGATTTTTCCTCTTGAAAAACATTTTTCAATCAAGAAACCACTAAGTCTCTCGTACCACGCTCTAGGAGCTTGTTTGAGTCCATATAGTGCTTTTGTGAGTTTGAAAACATGATTTGGAGAAAAATGATTTTCAAAACCTGGAGGTTGCTCAACATATACCTCTTCATTTATAAAACCGTTTGTTTTTACTTGTAGAGGACTTCATGCATACCTATAAAAACAATTAAAATGATTTTTCTTGGTACCCAAGTTCTTTGGGTCCTTTATTTATTAGTATTAGAAGAAATAAGATTTTTAGGTACCCATATGGCCCTAATAGTCATTGTATGTTTTCTTCTAATAGGACAAGCATGATAATTATGGCCATTTCTATTACAAAAATTGCAAATAGCATGTGGCATATATGAAGAACTTGAGTGATTATAATAGTATCCTTTTTTGACAAAATTATTATAAAAGGAATTTTGAATATTGAACTTTGATGTAGAAGGATTATCAAAAAAGTTTTTATAAGGTTTGTATTTTTGTTTTGACATATATCCCAAGCCTGCTTTGTCAAAAACACATTTTTGATTACCAAGAAGTTTTTCAAAATTTCTTTTTCCATTCGTAAAGTTTTCAACAATATTTTCTAAATCAGTTTTCTTCTTCTTTAACTCAAGATTTTCATCTTTCAAAACAATACTTTCTCTTCTTAAAATATCAATTTCATTTGTTAAAGAAGAATTTTTCTTTTTCAAAGAAGTATACTTGATACCCAATTTTTCAAATTCCTCATATACCTCTTCTAAAACATTTTGCAATTCTTCATATGAAGGATTTTCAATATTATCAAAATTTGTTACCTCAATGTCATCTTTAGCCATAAGACAAAGATTTGCTGATTCTTCATTGCTTGCTTCACTATCTGAGCTACTTGAATCATCATCCCATGTAGCTTTCATTGCTTTCTTGCCTTTGTTTCGATCTTTCTTTAGCAGAGGACAATCTGGCTTGATATGACCAGGCTTATTGCATTTATAACAAATTAAAATGTCATTTTTACCTGAATCTTTCTTGGAAAACTTTTTGAAGGATTTCTTCGGAGGAGTTTTATTCTTTAAGAACTTCTGAATTCTTCTTGTTATCATCTCAACTTCTTCATCTTTGTCGTCATTTTCCTCATCTTCATCACTTTCACTTTCATGAGGAACAGCTTTAAGTGCCAAGCTCTTCTTTGGCTTTCCTTCTTCTTCTCCTCTTTTCAATGTGTACTCATGGGTGATAAGTGACCCGATGAGTTCATTCACTTCGAGCTTCTTGAGGTCTCTAGCTTCAAGAATCGCTGTCACTTTTGATTCCCAACGTTTTGGTAGAGAGTTGAGAATTTTTCTTACTATCTCCACTTTGGAATAAACTTTGCCAAGAGCTGTCAAGCTGTTTATGATGTTAGTAAAACGAGTATGCATACTAGAAATAGATTCATCATCATGCATCTTAAACATTTCATATTCATGAGTAAGAATATAAATTTTTGATTCCTTGACTTGAGAAGTTCCTTCATAAGTAACTTCCAAGTTATCCCAAATTTCTTTTGCCGTAGCGCAAGTCATTACTCTATTAAACTCATTACCATTGAGAGCATTATATAATAGATTCATAGCAGTTAAATTCAAAGTATAAAGTCTATCGTCTTCACGATTAAACTCATCTTCTTCCTTTTTGACCTTTACTCCATCAACCACTTTTGTTGGAATATAAGGTCCATTTACAATGCATTTCCAGAATTTCTCGACCTTGAGCCTGAAGAGAATATTCTCATTCTAACTTTCCAGAATGAGTAATTGTCTCCACAAAAGAGTGGAGGCCGACTGCTAGATTGACTTTCACCAAATGAAGCTGCAATGTTAGCCATAAGATCTTAACTCAAAAGATAGTTAATCTTATAACAGAGCTTTAGCTCTGATACCAATTGTTGCCCAGATGACTAACACAAGAGGGGGGGTGAATTGAGTTGTATTTAAAAAAATAACAATTATAAATCAAATATACAATATAAAATATAAACAAAATATGAAATAGCAATAAATATAAAGAGTAAGGGTAAGAGAGAAGCAAACTCAGTATGTTAACGAGGTTCGGCCCCACTGCCTACGTCCTCGCCTCAAGCTACCCCTTGAGGATCCCCGAATTCACTATTCAATCTCCTTCAGGTGGAGATAGAAACCTATTACACCTTTGAACAACACCGCTACAAAGGATCCGTGTAGAACACCCTCTACACTTGCAATCACCTTACACGTGGTGATTCAACGATTCCCTGTGTAGAACACTTTCTACACGCACAAGGGTTGTACACACCCTTTTACTGATACAAGAATTGATAGTGGGTAGGATATCAGAAAACACTCCTCAATGAGTGAAATAAGAACAATACAAGCACAAACTATATCTCTCAAAATGAATAAGAGTTAAGGCTCAATGCTTAGAGAAGAGAGAATGAAAGCTTTGAATGAAGTTGTATGCTCTTGGTGTTGTGAATGTGAAGCTCTCAAATGATCTATTTATAGGCATATGAGACTTCATATTCAAATTTAAAAAGATTCACATGTCAAAGACATCATCATTCACTTTTCAAAAATTCAAACCTAATCTTTTTACTTTTTGCATATGACAAAAGGAGCACACTTTGCTTTTCAAAAAAAATCAAACCTAATCTTTTACTTTTTGCATATGACAAAAGGAGCACACTTTGCTTTTCAAAAATTTCAAACCTAATCTTTTACTTTTTGCATATGACAAAAGGAGCACACTTTACTTTTCAAATTTTTCAAACAAAGACATCTTCCTTTTGCATAAGTCAAGAAAAGCATCAATCACTTTTGAAATTATTCAAATAAAACATGCACATGTGAAAGATGACAATCAATCATCTTTAATATTTTCAAAGTTCAAACCTTTAATCATGGCATGCACATGTGAAAGATGACAATCAATTATCTTTCAAAATTTTCAAATTTAATTTTCAAAATATTCATGCACATGTGGAAAATGTATTTTAATGCTTTATGATAAAATATTAATTTTTGAGCCTTAATCCTAATTTCGAATTTTAAGAGATTTACAACATTTCTCTATGACTTTAATGTGAACTTGTTTCCTTCTTGCTCATGCTTGGTTCCTTGATGTGCTTGACTCCATTGTGTGGACAAATTGAGCTTGAGACTCCTTCATTCTTTGAATTCATTTGTTATCATCAAAATCCATGTGTAAATATATAATTACACAAAACTTGAAACCTTAAGTTCAACAGCTAGGAACTGACACACGTGACCTCGAAGAGCACTAAGAGCATTCGCAGCTGGTGTCCCATAACACTATTTTCCCTATAATTTGAGGCTCATTTTACGGTTTTGATTAAAATTGCTCCTACATCCGAATCTCTATTTTAGGAAAAATGTTTAGGGAATGAATAATGGTTCCCCAAATATAGGAAATTACTATTCATCCTCCAAAGCATCTTTTATCAATATTTTATTCTAATAAATAAAATGAATTCTTCTTCCAATCATCTATATTTTCTCTTATACTCATATTTATTATAGTTTTAAAAAATAATTTAAATAATTACGAAAATATAAAAAATTTAATTTTAAAAATATTATCGTTCCTCCAAAAAAATAATTTAAATTTTTGTTTAAAAATTCACTAGAGTAATAGTTCAAAATATAAGAAAAAATATTAAATAGTTAAATTTGTAAATAGAAGTGAGAAAAAAAAATAATAAATAAATAATAGAAAAATATTATTTTAATATAATAGAGAAAATATAAAAAGTAGGATGTATGAGATTTTAAAATAATGAATAAAATTTTTTAAAAAATTAAATAAATATAATTTTTAATTAAATTATAAAAAATTTGATAGAAAATGAGATACCAAATTTCTAAGGGATTTTGTATCCCTCCAAGGGGAACACCCCAACATTAAATAAAGGGAATATGGTCTCAACAAACATTAAAAGCTGAAGTGACACTTCATCTCGCATAAAAGGAATCCCTACCTAACTATACACACTTCATTTGTTCTTTATTTGCTTAGCTCATTTATATTCTTACTTAAGTTTTGGGTTTCTTTCAAGATTATGATTAAGAAACTGATTATTATTAAATTTATATTTTTTTATTTATTTTTAATAATTAAAGATGTTTAAAAAATAATTAAAAAATTCAATTATATTAATATATATATTTAGTATACATATTTAATAATCATTCTGACATTATTCTAAATATATATAACGGTATTCTTATAATATTGACACATATATATAGACGGGACAGGAAAGTTAGGAATTGACATGCATGACCTCGAAGAGCACTATGGGGTATGGAAAATATTAGTACATTGTCTGTTTTATTTTCTCATTTTGATCATTTATGTATTTATTTATTTAATTTTATTTTTATTTAATAATTAAAAAAATAATTTTTAATATATTGATATATTTTTTATTTTTTAAAATATTTAAATATATTAAAAAAATTATATTAATAAACACATTCAACTATCAGTTTGAGACTGACGAGTACTGCCCATTATGTATCCCACGAAGGGAACACCTCAACATTAAATAAAGGGAGTATGGTCTCAGCAAACCATAAAGCTGAATTGACACTTCATCTCACGTAAAAAGGAATCCCTACCTAACCATACACACTTCATTTTTTTTTTTGGAAAGGAAAGGAGAAAATCTCCTTCATATTCATTGATCAATGTTACAAAGTTTATCTTGAATAACAAAATTACAAATTTCCTTTGATACTTCTTCTATCCACACATATTCTTCATATACATTGAGTGAATATCTAGCTAAATTGTGAGCAACTTTATTTCCCTTTTTGTATATATGCTTTACAGACCAATCTGGTCTACTCTTTAGAATCAGTTTGATATCCTCAATCATTTGCCCATTCCACTCCCAATTAGTTTCCTTTCTATTAACAGCTTTGATAATCCCCAACGCATCCCCTTCAAACTCCACCTTTTCCAAATTCAATTCAGCTCCAAGTTTCAAAGCCCTCCACAATGCATAAAGTTCTACAACTACTGGACTTGTCACCCACATTTTTGAGTTACACAGTGAAGCAAGTACTTCCCCTTCATTATCTCGTACCACTACTCACATTACCATTCTCCCTTCCTTCTCTTGAAATGTTGCATCCCAGTTAACTCTAACTGAATTAGATACAGGTTTCTTCCATTTACATGTCCTCCTTGCTGCAACTCCCCCAATAACCTCTCGGACCTGCTCTTCATTGGCTTTCTGGAAATCTTCTAAGCTTACTAAGCCCTGCTTAAAGATATCTGTAGGATTAACAAACTGGTTTTCAAAAACAAATTTGTTTCTCCGTAACCAGAGTTGCCTCATAACAGACACAACCACCTCCAATTCTTTCATTAACAGTCTACTAACCATTTTGTCCCAAACTTCAAACAAGTCCTCTCCACTGCTAGACCATTTTTGTACAGGACTATCCCTTCCAGCCCACACATCATTTGCACACACACAACTCCATAGAACATGGCCAACAGACTCCTCTTCCTTTCCACACGGAGGGCAACTTGCTTTTTCTGCAATTTTCCTTTTGACTAAATTTACTCTTGTTGGTAGACAGTCCAGTAGGGCTTTCCACATGAACATCTTAATAACACCAGGAACCTTCATCCTCCACAGCACTTTCCACCCCTCTCTTTCTCTTCTTGACATTTCCCCTTTTATATTCCTTTTCCTGCACATGTCAAGATGGTATGCACTTTTAACACTCAAAATACCATTCTTAGTAAATGCCCATATCTGTTTATCAGGTAGGCCAGCTCTACTAGTAGGTAAACTACAAATCAAACGTGCATCTTCTTCATTAAAAATTGATTTCACCAAGTCTTCCTTCCATCTACCTTCACCTTCTTCAATTAAATCCTTCACTCTTACTGCAGCATCCATCCCCTTAACAGGAGATTAAATTGAGAAAGAAGAAGGTCTAGGTATCCATTTATCCCCCCAAATTTTTATATCATGACCATTCCCAACTCTCCAAACCAACCCCTCTCTTAGTAAGTCAAGTGATCCCCACAAACTTCTCCAGATCAAGGATGGTCTTTGACCTAGAGGTGCCTTAAATACACACTTCATTTGTTTCAAGCTCTTTCATACTCTTTTATATTCTTACCTAAGGAGCCATTTGGTTATACATATAAGATAAAATGAGATAAAATATTTTAAATAATAATAAATAAAATATTTTAAATAGTAATAAATAAAATATTATTATAATATAATTTTTTAATATTAATTTTGTATTGAGATTTAAAAAGGTTAAATTATTTATTATATTTTGTATGAAAATTTTAAAAAGTTGTAATGATGAATTGACTTGAAATAAAATGAGATTTTTTATTTTGTGTAACTAATCCAGGCCTTAAGTTTCGGAGCGTCTTTCAAGCTTATGAATTGAACCTCTCATGTGCATTCTGATAAACAAGTACTTAGAGCATTCTCATCCGGATCTCTATAAAAAATTTTATAATTTAACTAAAAATTATATTTCTTAAAATTTTTCTCTAAATTTTATTCATCTTCTAAAAACCTCCTACATCTCTATCTCTATTCTATTAAATAATATTTCTCAATTCTTTTTTTTATTCTTTTTTTCTCTCACTTCCATTTACAATCTTAACTACTAACTCTTTTGTCTTATTATTTTCTTTTCAAATATCACATTCTACTAAATACTTATACGATTTTGACTACCAAATACAATATTATTTTTCAAACCGAAATCCATATTATAAAAATAGTAATTTTTTTTAAAATGTACATTTTCTAACGTCGTGATATTTTTTTAATATCTACTATTTATCAGTTTCTCTAATAATAATACCTAGCCACGTATTGATGATAAATTTGAATGTCATTTCTATAATGGTAATATTTTTTGTCATTCTCTAACGGTAAGATTTTGAAGATTTTCTCCAACGGTAATATTTTTTGCCTTTTCTCCAACGATAACTTTTTTTATATTCTCTCAAACGGTAACATTTTTTGTCCTATATATAACAGTAATTTTTTCCTCTATAAATCCGCATTTTGCTAGTATTCACATTCTCACAAATTCTCCTAATCTAAAGAACCAAAAGTTAACAGTCTCCATTGATCTCCCACTCCCTTCATCAAATGGCTCGTATATTCTTTCGCAAATTGCTCACACGCTTATCCTCTGAAGATGAGTTAGATATTGTTCTTAATAACTAGACCAGTCATTGAGGCACCGTGGCAATCGCCAATGCCGTAAATTTATTCAGTATGATCATATTCAAGGGCACGAGCGTCTATTTCGCGATTATTTCGCAAAAAATCCAGTATATCCCTCGAATCTATTTCAAATGAGATTTTGGATGAGCCATCTCCTACCTTTCCGTATTCTAAATGAGGTAGAGTCTTACAAGTCGTACTTCGTCCAGAGCAGAGATAATCCTGGAATGCTCGATTTATCTTTTATGCAAAAGATAACCGCAACACTTAGAATGTTGGCGTATGGGGTTACTGGAGATTTTATGAATGAATACATACGTATTGGTGAAACCACCGCAATGGAGAGTCTCAAAAAATTCTTTGAGACAATAGCAAGTGTCTTTTCAAATGTATATATGTTGTCTCCAAATGCCAATGATATTGCTCGATTATTTACGGTTGGTGAACAACGGAGATTCTCAGGAATGTTAGGAAGCATTGACTGCATGCAATGGAAGTGGAAAAAATTGTCCCACAGCCTGGAAATATATGTACTCCGGCAATCATGTAGTATCTATAAAGGGAAAGTTAAACTAATGATTATGATAAACAGTTCCTGTTTTCAATGCATCACTGATGTTTATTTTGGAAATCGGTAGTATCTAAAGTTTTCTAAATAAAATACCATGAATATCTTATAACAGATATTAGTAAGGCACCACAAAAAATGGTTTTCTTATTAATTTATCAGTTTACTCCGATGAACAGATTTGATTATCACTTTCTTTATGCTTATCTATAAAAATAAAATAAAAAATGAACACATCAGGAAGAAGAAGTGGATTGAAATTAATGGATGTTGAAGGTCATGACTTAGTATATGATTTACTGTTTCTT
>QGSO01016576.1:0-15763 GCA_011037825.1 Carya cathayensis | reverse complement strand
GACACGCACTGCATGTCCCTCAGAGCAACAAGATAGGTAAGCACTTTTAAGTGCATGAACACCAGTAACAGAGCATAATGCCACATGGATATGATTATCTTTTAAAGCATTGAAGATTTCAAGGAACTATGTTAAATATGCATCAATTCCAACTTCAACAACTGTGTCGCAAATTACATCAGATTAGGGTTTCGAGACAAACCATCTTTATAAATGTCCAGGAGAGTGAAGTTCAGAAGTTCATAAGGACCAAAGATGTCACTATCGATAATGCTCCATGATGTGAACATGTTCCTGATTCGCCGAACCTCACTCCTATTGAAGATTGAACCACTGGGGATTTGATTATTAGATACTGGAAAAAGCTTCAAGTACATTTTCAGTCGAGGGCCTTCTTCCCATTCAAAACTATCAATGTACAGCTGATAAAGGAGTAGATCAAGAACAGATGTCAGGTAATCCTTAAACGATTTTATGTAAGGACGAAAATCTGAGAATCCAGGACTTTTCAACCCATATCCGACAAGTAGAGGAGCAGTACAGCGACAAACTTCAGGATATCTAGGGGAAAATTCATAAGGGGGCGGACATGGTCCACAATCGAAAGTGTTATTCGTTGGACCCTGATTTTTATTTTCAGCATCACTTTCAAATCCACAAAAACTGACTCGGTTGGTGTTCGAGCAAAGGGGATTCCCTTGAAGCCTGGAAGTCAACAACCAAAACGTGTGACACATCATTATATCAATGTGCTATGTTTGTTCCACCTCACGACACTAAAACTAAAAAGAGCTCATCCACACTCTTTTCCAAGTAGTCACATGAATATGAAAATATATTTTATTACACATGAAGGTAGTCATCTGAATGTGAAAATATATTTTATTACATATGAAGGTCTACATGAAACAAGTTGCGACGTGTAAATTAAGAAGCAAGTAAAGAAGCAAACCAGACAGTGACATATGGAGATAGATTAGTATCGCCTGTAATATTTGAAAGCTTATTATTCTGCAACTCCCTGCAATATTAAAGAGCCACGCGAAAAAGCTTAGAAAATTCAGTATGAGATCCTTTCATACTCATTTAAAAGTCAACCCAGAAGGTAGCAACTATGAATTTCACAAAAGAGTGTGCCGAAATCAACATAAGAACAACATGCTTGGAGCGTGAATGTACATCCACACACCCACGCCACCATACAATGACACTTTCAACCAAGGGAAATAGAGATATTATCATTCATGTCTTACACAGTAAGCCTTTCGTTTCCATTCAAAGCCCTATCTTGCCAAATGGTGGATGGAATAGAGCCATCCAATGAATTGTTCGCAATTGACCTGTCAAGAGGAATAATTTACCAACTAAAGCTATTTGTTTTATTAATTTTTATAGTTTATTGAATGATAATAACAAGTACCCCAAAATCTAATGGTTGAGAAAAGTGGAAACTCAAATTTTCATATATCACTGTGAAGCAAGTTACAATGGCATTGACCCCATAGAACTAAGCACAAACGGATAAAAGTGAGACTACTTACAGTATCTGGAGACGAGGGAGCTTCGAAAAGGCGTAAGGAATTGTTCCAGTAAGACTGTTGTTGGATAAATAGCTGAGCAAATTACTCAAAACAATATATGTCAGAAAAGGGAAATGTTGGCACAAATTATTTTTGAAAGCTAGGAGACACATCTGTTAAAGCTTTGTAATATCTGAAAATTAAATTTAAATGAAAAAAAAAAAGATGGAGAATCTTACATGGACGTGATAGCCTCCGAAAGTCTCTGTCCATCTATGGTTCCATTTAGCAGATTTAAACTGAGATCTCTGAAATTATAAGATATAAACAAAGTAAAGGTAGCAAGCAGAGTTGTCATACTTGATCATCATAGAATAACTTCAAATTTAAATAAAATACAGCAACTTACAGATAACCAAGGTTCGGTATTTCGCTCAAATCAGGAATCTCCCCTTGCAAGTTGCAGTTCCTAAGGCTCCTAGAAAAGCCAACACACAAATCATAACACCTTGAAATGTACATAGGTGTTAGCATACTTCTCGGTTGCCATCTAGAGAGCATATAAAGCTAGAACATGAAAGGTTTGTGATAGCTTCTTTACAACTCAAGCAGATTACATAAAGTGATATGTAATATCAAACAGCAAAGGATTAATCACAGAAAATCCGAACTTGTTCAGTGTACCAGTTATTTTGACGTTTGAAAAGAATAAAAAATTTCAGCTTCAGACCTCAAGGCTAGCACCTGGCTCTGCCTTTGCTTCTGAAACCTAGTTACAGACATAGGATAATAATATGCACTTACAACTTCCGCAATTTAGACATTCTGCTATACGAAGCTGGAATTGTAGTCCTATCAAAGTGATTATTATCAAGTTGACTGCAAAACAAAGAAATGCATTTCAAAACTTGGAAAAAAATACTTCAGTAATATTACCTCGGAGGAAAAGGAAAATTTAGAAAATTATAAACTTGTTCAAGATGAGAAGCACAAGCAAATGACACCAAATTCAAAAGTTCTAATTGAAAAACCATTTATGCTATGTGCGCATGCGCGCTCGCGTGCACACACACACGTATTTATGTTCCAGGAAAGTAGAAACCATACAGTATCAGTAAATTTGGCAGTTCCGAGAACTCCGGTGGAAGATACCCTGATAAGTTGTTATTATCCAGAAGGCTGCAGTTGCAGAGTTAAAGATGATCACAGATCTCATAGATTGTACAGACTGATGACTTATCATAAAATATGAGTATATGACCAATTACCGACTTACAAGTGAACAAGGCTTGGTAATCTGGATAGCTCCGGGGGAATTTGCCCACTAATTGAATTGTTGTTCATGTGACTGCTCACAAGGTGAGGTAGAAGGGTTAATCATTGTAGAACTGTTTTAGATGATATAGCACCTGAAAAACACTTACAAATGCTTCATTTTGTTCAAATTTGCAAATGATACTGGTATTTGTCCTGATATGTTGTTCTGATCAATTTGTATTCTCTCCAAGTTTGGAAGATAACCAAGCTCTTCAGGTAATGGACCTGTTAATTTGTTTCCATTCAGAAGCCTGGGAACATGGAATATTACAGATGGAATTAGAGATCAAGCAAATTATAGATACCAACATCAAGCATTCAGAATGATGCCAATATAGCAAGAAAATTAGATCACACTCACAGATTATATATCTACATTTTCTAATGGCATGAGTATATCATCATGTGAAAAAAATAGTATCTAAAGTATAATGTATCCCATAGAAAAAAGGTGATAAACTTACAGGACTTTCAAGGTGGTAATATTGCCTATCTCCTTGGGTATACTCCCACTTACGCTGTTCCACATAAAATCCCTTCAACAGAGTAGAAAGAGAAAAATATATCAGTAGGTTACGTAAATCAAAAGCCAAAAAATGACAGTAGGTTACATAAATCAAAATCCACCATGCAGTAGAGAACACATTTTTAGAATATTGAGTGAAAAAAGTATCCAAAAATCTGACTCAGATAAAGTTGTCTGAAGCACAAAAAGTAGCTTTCAGAAAAGCTTCGCCTTACAGTATTTGTAGGTACAATAATTTGCCAAGTTCTGGTGATAGACTTCCTGACAATCCCATTTTCAGAAGTTGCCTGCAAAGAGAGGTCCAAATGAAAATTGTTAAAGCAACAATGCAAATTCTTCGATGGAACTGCTCATAAAATTAATAACACCAAGTTTTATCAAAGCTTTGTAATCTTATGTCTGAACTTTAGGGAAAGTATACTTTTCATCCACAGATTATCATCGATTTTTCACTTTCTACTTTACATTAAAAAAAAGGTTTCAATTTGTACCCTCGGTTAAGATCTCACTGTTAATATGAACAAAAAACTGGTCACACGGCACAATCTTAAAGTTCATGTTTAAATGGAGGGTGCAAAGTAAAATCTATCGTTTTTTTTTATAATAAAAACTGAAAATCTTTGTAGTTTAGGGTGTAAAATCCAAAATAAGTGAGTTTGTTGATGAATGGTGTAATTTCCCCGTGAACTTTTGACTCATGAATCTTATCTTATGCTAGGAATGAGATAATAATAAAACGTTAGGCAATAAATTATATAATAATGGAGTAGTTATTAACTTTTTGGACCAATGAATAACATAATAAAAACTGTCACACTTAATAGTGAAAGTTACAATTAGAATTCATTGGAATTACTTATAAAACTCAGTTCCATCTTGTAAACACTTAATATCTATGCACCCTCTTTACAATGATACTCACCCAATGTGAGATATCAAAAACCTGAGGCATCACAATCTCCCCCACTCCCCACTCAAATCCCTATTTTCCTTGTCAGGGCTTGCATCACAATGTACTGCCCCAATTCCAAATGGATTACCAACCCAACTCCGATACCATGTGTAGCAACCAGTGAATGTGCAAAGACTAGTCAAAGTTATATTCGGAGCTCTCTACAATCAATTACACAGCTCGGGGATTTGGCACCAATAAAATGCCCTCACAATTCATATGTCACAGTGTGATTTAGAACAATGTAATGCATTACAATTTTTTTATGGGTAAAAAGGAAGGAATAAATATGCATTACAAATCTAAAAAGATAGATTTTCATATTCATTTAAGACATGTTGGTATTTTTTCTAGCAAAATTGGGAAACATATATTCGCATCAATTATATATCCTCCCTGATAGAGATTAAAAATAAAGGGGATGTTAAAATCATACAGTTGCTGAACATGTAAATATCCATCATCTAATATTGTATCGAAGCACACAACCCCTGTCCAACTTGATGCACACGGATCTCCTCGATTCCAATTACTCAGATTCTTATTGGGATCTACCAAACTTCTCTTGATGGTTTGCAATGCCACCACTGAAAATAAATACAAATGTTAATCATCATTTAATTAACATGAACATTTACAGAATTTGTAAGCTTTGGTATGGTCCGTGTCTCTGTAATTCTAACATCGGGGTTTCCACATTGACAGAAAGTGAATTTTTGTTTTAAAAAAATTAACATCAATATTGTTAGCAGAGCCAAGTCTGAGCACATACACTCAAATAACATCTATCAACAGTAATCAGTAATCAATTCCCACTTGAGAGAATTGAATATGTAAGTGATTAGGTAACTATAGATCCCTTTTTACAGGATGAATAATATAAAACATGCCTCCACGTGCAGTGATACTTCTAAACAAGCATTCCCCGAAGAGTGTAATTGCCAAAAGAAGCTTTAAAAAAAAAAACAAACAAACAAACAAAGCACCAAAATCACCTTCGCTTGGGTGGGTAATGGCGCCCAGAGCTCCGAAAGATAGAGAAGCCCAACACAACCATGCAACAACAAATATTCCATACTTCCAAGCTGTTGACTTAGACATCCCAGTAACGCATAGAACGTCAGAACTCGCAAACTTCTTATACTACCCAACACTGGGAATTGTAGTAGTATATGTGTACCACACCTGATAAAGGTCAGTATCAGAACCTAGAGAGAATGAGTTCAGAGCAGCTGAATTTATCTCAAGAAAAAGAAATACTAATTCTTCTAACTCTGGAAAATAAATCAATAATCAAACAATTATTAAACACAAGTACAGCAATAAAAAAGCTCCAATAAATGAAAAACCAAGGAATTATAAATAAATAAAAAAAGTACACCAACGAAGAAGCTCCCCTATTAGGCAACCAAACAAAGAAAAACACTCAAAATTCTCGTCCCATACAGCTTGAGAAGAAATAAATTACCAACCAAACTGCCAAAAATAAAAGGAGAAACCCTCACAAGAAGAGGATTGAATGCACAGTTGAAAAATATATTAGAACGATGGAAACACATATATGTCATGCAGTTGAACTATTTATCTTGGCCAGCTTCGCGACTGTTGCTAAACTTCAGAAGAATTCTATTTTGACTGAAACTCTTTCCAGACTTTCTATTTAGAGGGATTCGGTTTTGTAATTCATTAAGGAATTGAAACCACAAATTCTAGAGAGTATATTCTGAGCATTTGTGAGAGAAAATTTATTTGAGAATTTTCACTTGGTTTTTCATTTCTCCTTGAGTGTGGTCGTGCTTTAAGTGTGAATGAACATTGATTGGATTTCAGCTACTGGAATTCCAAGAGAGAAGTCAACATTTGAAGATCGCCAGAAGTTTAACTGCTACTTAGGAAATTTACTAAGTAGAAGACAAACTACTTAGGAAATTTCATGCAAGAAAGAAGAGAGTTTGAAATTGATTACCTGGTGAAAGGAAGTATCTTTCTGTCCAGGGTCCCCATTACGAATGGTAGCATTTGTTGCTGATGCAGATCGTAGCCATCTTTTTCAGCCACCGAATAGAAATAATGCACATAAAGTATATGGAAAATGTATCTGATGGTGGGCTAGAAGATGTTGACTTTTCTGGGCGGGTGGTTGCCGGGATAACTTATCGATTTAATACTCCACAATGCAATGGCAAAAGGAAAGAAACCCAAGTTTTGGACCATTGTTGATTGTTCAAAGTTCAAACTACCCAATGAACAGAAAAGATAAAAAAAAAAAAAAAAAACCTTTCATTAATAAAAATTAAAAACTAAATGGAGACTGTACGAATCTACAATGATAATTTAAGCCTGAGAGATCCAACCGTAACATGGACAACATAAACGTCTGAGGGTGTTGTTAGACTTTTTTGTTCCTTTACTTAAGTCCCACATAGGTAGGATGTAAAGGAAGAGCAAATCCTCAAGTCTATAAAAATGAGGTTTAGCCTCATGGTTAAGTGCACCAGTCAAATACTTAGTTAGTAACTTTTGATTCTAGTTAAATTCCTCTGTTGTCCATTTTTATAAAATGGGTAGAGGTGTGAGTTAAAGTTTTGTTAGTGGGAAAAGCTTTGTGGGTGTGTTTGGGGTGAGGAGAAAAATTGTGTGATTGTAATAATTTTTCACATAGTAGATTTTCTTCTCTGGGTCTGGTGATTTTTCTCATGTTTTGGAGTTTCCACGTAAATTTCTTGTGTTGTTATTATTTCTCTATTTTTCTTGTTACTCCTGCAAAGCGTAGATTTTAGGGGGTGAATTTGGAAGGTCCCAATTCCCAACAATTGGTATCAGAGCCACTAGGTTCTTTTTGTGAGGTAGAGCTTTGGTGTGGTAGCGTGGATACATATAGTCTAAGGAGGTTCTGTCTAGGAGATTGAAAATTTTAAGTGTGTCTATTGTAACCCTCCAGTCTTTCCTGGGAACTGACTTAGTGATGTACTATTCATTTCCACAGTAAAATTCATCAAAGCAGTGTCAGGAAGTAGGGCTTCAAATCCTATTAGATTTGAGGTGGAGAATTGGATTACACAAGGTGTTGAAGGACAGATCAACCCTTGAAGTCAGCAGTGATACTAGCGACTGGTGAAATGGCTACTACAAGGAGCGGATTCGGCAAGTGGCTCCAAGTTAGTAAATGGAGATACTGGTATTGATGCTAACGTTGTGTCTCTCTCAATGGAAAAAGGGACATGTACATCCTCATGGCATGCCGTTAATTCCCAAAGTTGCCATGATAGAGAATGTGTTAATGTTAGCAGGTCCACAAGTTTGCACATAGGCATTGGTTTGGCATTAATGCAGGGTGTGTGGTGGAAATTCATGTCGATGGCTGATGAACTTCTCGGAAAGCCAAACATAGAAGTTACACCATAAATTTTCAGCAAGGTTGTTTTCGACATGGGCCGAAATGAAATAGTTGGAATTGGTTTATTCTGAGTGGGTATACTTTTATGGTGAAGCATGATAGCGAAAGCTATAAAGATCTTCATTGAGGTGGAGCTTGGCTGTGGGACCAGTCAAAGTCGCAAGGTGGGGATTGTTAGACTTTTTTGCTCCTTTACTTAAGTCCCACATAGGTGGGAAGTGAAGGAAGAGCAAATCCTCAAGTCTATAAAAATGAGGTTTAGCCTCATGGTTAAGTGCACCAGTCAAATGCTTAGTTAGTAACTTTTGACTCTAGTTAAATTTCTCTGTTGTCTATTTTTGTAAAATGAGTAGAGGTGTGAGTTAAAGTTTTGCTAGTGGGGAAAGCTTTGTGGGTGTGTTTGGGGTGAGGAGAAAAATTATGTGATTGTAATAATTTTTCACATAGTGGATTTTCTTCTCTGGGTCTGGTGGTTTTTCTCCTGTTTTTGAGTTTCCACGTAAATTTCTTGTGTTGTTATTATTTCTCTATTTTTTTTATTACTCCTGCAAAACGTAGATCCTAAGGGGTGAATTTGGAAGGTCCAAATTCCCAACAGGTGTTTCGTGTCCAACATGCTTTTCGATCCGAGACGCAATCAATAAATATAAGTTTTGAATCAAGACAAACCGTCGTTGCCGCATATCAAAGATTCCATTTCCGGTTTTTGTGAAAGAACAATATTACAATTAATAGAATGAAGATGGCTTCGCAACAACGAGGAACAACAATTTGGTACGCACCAAAAAGGTCCTTCTCATGGTCGTACCATGTACAATCGCCAGCCATAAGATAATATGATTTTTTTTTTTTGGTAAATCTAATTTCCGATTCACCGCACAACAAATATTCAAACTTTTCTAATAATTATACAAAGTTTTTTTCTCTCTAGTGGATTCAATGCGTACAAATCTTTAATCTAATATCATATGAAATTATCATATATTTAAAAAATTTAAATTTATAAAAAAAAAAAAAATTTAATTATTTATATTATATCTTTAATAAATTATAAAAAATTTTATGCATGATTTTTATTTCCTTTCTTTCTACGCTTGATTCTAGCTCTTTTATTTTTTATAAAAAGAGATTTTTTTTTTGCTTTTCACAGTCAACTGGTTGTCGTGTCTACAGGTTCTATCCTCATGCTTTTGAAAAAAAAAATCCGAACTCCAAAATGGAAGTCGGTAAGAGCATTGGTAATGGATTCTTTATCTTCATATGTAAAATTACATGTTTTTGAAGATTGATTTAACTTTTTCAGACGTTGACCCTTTTACCCTTTTTTCTCTCTGGCTTTGACGTTAGGGTTTGGAGTGAAAGTTTGCCCATGGCTGCTGCCGGGGCTCCACCAGGGCCATCGGTTATGTCTGGGCGGCAGAGAACTCTCGCTGATCTGGTGGCTCAGTCCCCACAACCTTTGTCGGAGGTGGATATTCCTTTCCGACCAGCGAAATTAATTGATGGGGAATATTGTGTGATGTTTTCAAAGGAGGAGATTGATAGATCGGCTGCCCCTTTTCGTTTCTCAATGGTTCTGAAATTCCTCAAGCAGAGACCTTCTCTAGATGTGATTCGGGCTTTCATACGGAGTAGATGGGGGTTGGATGCTCAACCAGTTGTTTCGGCAATGAGAAGGGCCCGTAATGTTTTCGTCCGATTCTCCAATGAAGGGGATTTTGTGAAGGCTTTGTCCAGGGAAGCAACTGATATTGAAGGAGTGTCCTACCGTGGATTTCGTTGGAAACCGGATTTTGAAGAGAATTCGGAACCTGCATCAGTGCCGGTCTGGGTCTTTTTACCTGGTTTGCCGCCAAACTTTTACCATGAATCTTGCTTGAGAACTATTGTTGCCCCAGTTGGTCGATTCCTACGCCGAGATAATGCTACCCGATGTGCTACAAAAACTGATGGTGCTAGAGTGTGTTTGGAAATTGATGCTGGAAAACCACCAATTCAAGGCATCTGGATAGGCACTCCGCAGCAAGAATGGAGTTGGTACATTGATATTGAGTATGAGACTTTGCCCGCTTATTGTAATAGATGTAAAATGCAGGGACACAACTTGAAGCTATGTAAATGGAAGGATGGGTCAAGTCTGGACCGTAATATTGGTGAAAAAATGAGAAAAGTGTGGAAGCCTTTGAAACAAGCAGGGAAAGAACAGCAGCACGTAGAGATAGGTACGAATGTTTTGTTGGAAAATATTGAGGATAAAGGGGAGGCTGGGCCAAGTGGCTTGCCGGGGGAGAGTCCTGGTAATTTGGAGGAAAATGGCAAAGAAGTGGTATCAATTGTTGAGACGCAAACGGCAGGGCATTTAACTGAAAAACAGAACACCGAAAATGGTACAGGGTTACAGGCAATTTTGCAGTCGCCTAGTGAGCAGAGGAACACGGAAACTCAGTCTAGTGATTTCGAAAATGCAGTAGGGGATACTCACGTGTCTGAGAATGTAGGGGATGTTCATGGGATGTTAGGGACTGTTGGGAGTAATGTCAAGGGGCTGCTATGTGGGTGGCTACTGGCTCTTCGGTAAAAAAAAAAAAAAATGTTTTGAAGATTGATTTTGAATATGAAGAAAAATTCCTACATTGGATTATGTATTTTTTGATCAAATAATAATAAAATAATAAAGAGAGAAGAGAAAAAAAGAAAAGAGAGAAAAAGAGAGAAAAGAGAGAGTTGGGAGGAGAGAGAAAAAATAATAAAATAATGTTTGAAGAAGGAAAAGGACATCTTCAAAGATGAATAATCACTGTTCATAGTTATTTAAAATTATAAAGATAGATAAGCCAATGTATGTGATTTTAAGACAAGTTTATTCAAATTTGAGAATAAAAATGAAGATGAATAAACCATTGCTAGTGCTCTAACCAATAGTGACATATTATTATAAGGGAAATGTTTAGGCCACCACTGGTAACTCCCACTGGGGCAGCCGCTGGCTTCTTCTTTTTTTTTTTTTGTTCTTAATGAAGTTTATATTAGGTGGCCAAGACCTGGCAAGGTAGAGCACAATGGATTAACTTGAGCTTAGCTTAATAACTTGTTTATTTTTTCAACATTTTCAGTTGATGGAGAGCCCACAAACTCAAGTCAACATAAGTTAGCAGTCTTCACATGATCTAGGAGTATGATCCGATCATGATCAAATGCAGTTCCATTTTTGCAGAAGATTCCTTTCACATTACTGGCAAGGGGTTAATTGGCAAGCGGCAGTGTTGAGGATCCTCTGCCCTAATCTACGGCCTTCCATATGTAACCATTGACCCTCAATTATAGGAGCTCGTTTAGCTCATTCTTTCCATTTATTTTGTAATCAATCTTTATGTGTAATTACATTATACACTCTATAATTGAATATATATATATATATACACAAAACTCTCACCACTCAAAAGTGTGGTGGTTTTTCCTAATATTTTCATGGTATCAAGAGCCTACCTGGATTAGCATCCCACGATCCTCAATGGCTGATTCCTCTCCCGATTCTTCTCCCACCCTCCTTCCCTTCAACACCATGATTCACATGGTTACCATCAAGCTCTCCTCCTCAAACTATCTTCTATGGAAGAGTCAACTCCTTCCCCTCCTTGAAAGCCAAGGTTTGCTGGGTCACGTGGATGGCACCCTTGTGCCACCACCTCTATTTGATCCCCCCACCTCTCAGACACCAAACAACAAACATCTGGTGTGGAAAGCAACCGACCAAAGCCTCCTTAGCCTTCTCCTCTCCTCCCTTACCAAGGAAGCAATGGCTGAAGCCGTTGGCCTCTCCACATCCCGTGAGGTCTGGACTGCCCTCGAAAACACCTTCAGCCATCGCTCCAAAGCCCGTGAACTTCACCTCAAAGATGACCTCCAATTGATGAAACGCGGTACTCGTTCAGTCACTGCCTATGCCCGTGCCTTCAAAACCTTGTGTGATCAACTACATGCAATCGATCGTCCAGTTGATGGAACCGACAAAGTCCACTGGTTCCTTCGTGGTCTCGATCCCAATTTCTCTAGCTTCTCCACTGCCCAGATGGCACAAACCCCCCTCCCCTACTTCTCTGACCTTGTGTCTAAAGTAGAAAGTTTTGAAAATTTTCAAAAATCTCTAGAGACTCTAGCGTCCTCGGCTGCTGCGTTTACTGCTACCTGGAGCTCTTCTCATCGTAGAGGTGGTTCTCGACAACAACATGACCGTGGAAATGGCCACCGCAGTGATTCCAGTCACGGACAGGGCCGTGCCAACACCACCCATGGTCACCGTCCACCACGCTGCCAGATTTGCTGGCCGGAAGGCCACTATGTCGATCGGTGTAGGCAACAGTATGCTAGGCCTGAACCCATGGCACAACTTGCAGAGGCTTTGACCTCTTCATGCTCTCTATCCAAAAGTGAGGCTACTGATTTGTTCTTGGACATAGGGGTTTCGGCCCACATGACTCTAGCCCACTCCACTTTGGATCAGTCTTCCACCTACACGGGTAAGGATTGTGTAATTATAGGGAATGGTGCGTCCCTACCTATTACCCACACCGGTAAAATTTCCCCTTCCCCAGATATTCAATTGTTAGATGTTTTGGTTGTTCCCCATCTAACTAAAAATCTTTAGTCCATTAGTAAATTAACGAATGATTTTCCTTTATCCGTTACGTTTGCTAATGAATTTTTCACTGTATGGATCATCTTAAGACAAGACTTAACTCAAGTTTTTCTATTATTCTTAAATTGTTGAATGTTCAAGCTTTCCTTGGTATCATTAAACGAAGAATAGGAATTGAGGATTTGGATCTCAATCAAGTTTAAGTTTTTGGGTACTTTTTATTTTCCTGATATCAGGTGGAGTATAAGCATAATGCAACAGTTCCCAGTGTTGGGTACTTATTTTCTGGCGTTCTGTGTCTTATTCATGTGCATCAGACAGTAGCTTGAACTTATGAATAATCATCCAAATAATTCTATGAAATTGTCAATGAGATCCAAACATATCCACAACCATTTGATACCTCGTCAAGCACGGAATTCTCGCCTTCACGAAATGGAGCAACTTTACATAAAAAAACCACAGAAATAACTTTGTGGAGGAAGGATCAGAAATTTCAGTGAAAAGCTGCATAGATAAAAAGAACATGAAGTTGGATACAGATACATGCATATGGGGTAGAGGTTATGGAGATGGTTTTGGCTTTACATGGGAGGGTTGGCTTCATTTTAAGTTTGTGGTCCGAGCCTGAAAGTTGGTGCCAAACAAGAAACATTGGCTGGTTCCCTCTGGGCATGATCATAAAGAGCAGAATGTTTGGTCTCACCTTGTTCATTTTTTCCTATCCGAAGTTGGGAAATGTGTAGGAAAGCATCACCTTTTTTTTACTATTCATAGAATTCTACGAAATTCTCAACTCGACAATGCGAGCCCTTGCTCTAATGAAATTTCTATTACGCAAAGTCCTGTACTCCTCGATCTCAAAGACAGTTGTCTTAGTTCTGTTAATTCAACCAAGATGGTAGAACGTTACGACATCTAGAATTAGGTTCCGTTTAGACGTTGAAGTAATCTTAAATGTTTGGTCCCCTCTGGCCATGATCATAAAGAGCAGAAATGTTTAGTCTCGCCTCCATCCATTTTTTCCAATCTTATCCCAATGTTAAGCTTATCCCAATCTTAAGTTTATTGGAGGAGCTTTGCCTAGTCTTATTTTTGGCCATCATTGTTCTAATTTAATGCAATATGACTATGTGTCTCTGCTTGGTTAATGTAATGCTGGGGCCTACCATGATTTGAAGTATTCGCTTTCATTTTTGGGATCACTTGCTAAATCATTCATGAATTCAACAATAAAGGTAAGGTACTCCTAATAGGCTAATCAAGATTTCATATAGTTTTATATCAAAATATCTTATTATTATTATTATTATTTATATAAATATAGATATAATACGTAGACCCACTCCATTGAATGTTGGGTCTATATTATACACATGACGGACGTCATTTAATATTGTGGAACCATGCTTTATTTTTGACTTTTCCTATTTTAAAAAGTGTTCAAATATAGAAAATCTTAATCACTACAAGAAGTTGGCCGAAGCATCTGATCTGGACCAAGAAAAAGGGATCCCTTTGCCAAGAATGTGGGCTTCCAAGTTGTTAATCGCTAGTCTTACCTTTTTTTTTATTATTTTATTTTTCTATGTTCCATCTCAATATTGAGCTCATTTGGCAGCTTTTTTTTTATTTTTTTTTGGGATAAAGTGGAGGAGGGAGGGTCGTGTCATAAGACCACAGGCCATTAGCCATTATGACAGTTTTAATTTGCACGTTGGCTCTCAGTATTCTATTCCTTATTTCTTTCAAATAGTTCATTTAATTTTGTCTATCTCTGCTCCCTGGCCAAAGCTTATTTCTTATTTCTCTTTCTATTTATTAAAAAGAATATAAGGTAGAAATATTTGAGATTCCCTACCTGAGAGTAGTTAAAAAAGCACTCATATTTGATTGAATTCCATCTTTTATATTGATTAATTGGCTCAAAATATATTTGCTTAGTCAATGGAAAGCAAAGACCTTCTACAATATGGTTCAAGCTCTTAAGTGGTCCATTCATGATATATTTATTTTCATTTTTCAGGGTAAACTATCAAATCCTTTATTAACTGAATGTTGAGGATTAGGAAAAATGTCATATTCTGAATAATAACTTTTAAATACATATATGAGTGGGAAATATTGATGGATTGGCCTAGGCATTGTATCTAGAATGAGAAATAGCTTTTTTCAAGTTTAATCTGGATAAGAAAGTCTGATTTTTTATAATTATTTTTTTAAAATTATAAGTACAATCATTTTTATGTATTTCTCATGCACTCTATTAATGTGATTGATTGCATCACTCTTTTTAATATAATAACTATTTTGATCAATCATATCAGTGGAATGTACAAAAAGTACGTAAAAGTGACTGTATGTAGCAAAAATTTTATTTTTTTGAAAAACATAGTAGCTCCAATTATCTACCCTTGGATGAAGCACATTGAATACACTTTCCATCTTTAGCATAAGCAGTGCAAAGAATACTCATGTCTATAAGCCGGCCACGCAACCCTGAAACATTCGTTTATGAGGACAACTACTGAGGGAAAGAAATTCAATACTATCATTATGACCATATTAAAAAAAATTAAGAAAATAAATTAATAAAAGTTGCCATCAGAGATATTGAAACCATAGACAATCAAACACTGGGTTTTGTTTGCATGCAACAAGTGGGGAAGGGAGCCCTTATGAGTGATGACTTGATTCTGAAACAATATCTCATGTACTTTATATAGAGAAAGGAGGATATTCATTTTTATCTTATCTCCTTGCCTGCATATGTTCACCATTGTTGGAGGAAGTGTGTGATTTTAACCTAAAAGCTTGCTTGGAAATTGTGCTAAAAAACCCAGAATCTTTAGAAACAGTATCTATTTGTAAGGTCCAAATTACTTCTTCTTGTTCAGACTACATATCTATTTGTAAGCTCCAAATTACTTCTTCTTGTTCAGACTACATATTACATATTTTTCCAATCCATCTTCATTGCTGGACAATGATTGCTAGCAGCTGAGTTTATCTTAAGGAAAAGAAACACTAGAGTGAGGTTGGCCAGGTAACAACTAGAGTCGGGAACACACCAAAAATGAAATTCTAATGGAACAAATATGTGGAAAAACCAACTGTAAGATTGTGAATCAAGACACCCATGTACATTCTCAAACTAACTTGAGAAAATAGGTTGCTTTATAGATTGTAGTGTATCTCAAGAGAGATCTTTACGCATGTTTAAAGCTCTAGTGTTGCCTTTAAAATCTGGTTGGTGAGGCGACTTTTCATGACTTCCCTTCCAATTGGGGAGTCTTAGGCATGGACGTGTTCATACACAATTTGTACGTGATGATTTATCCTATTCCCCCGCATATTATGTTTCCTGAGTTGAATCTGTTCGTCATCACATAATTGGGGCTTTGATTGCATGGTC
>QGSO01016566.1:0-10364 GCA_011037825.1 Carya cathayensis | reverse complement strand
ATAACTAGTAAAAACCAACTATTTAAATTTTTAAGCCAAAAACAAGCCAAAATAAATTAAATCCCGATTTAAATTCAACAGCCAATAAAATCCATTTAAAACTCGATAATTTAAAATAAAAGCACTATAAAATATTTTAATTAAATTAAAATATTTCTTCAGTGAAAATACACATAAAAGCGGGTCATACACAACAACTGTGGAGTACGTATTATATTTATGTTACTTATAATGCGTGGGGCCACAACAACTGTGGAGTACGTATTATATTTTATGTTACATGAAGTATGGGGCCACAACAACTGTGGAGCATACACTACATGAGACACAGCAATTGTGACATGTAGAATACGTGGGGCCACAACAACTGTGGAGTACGTATTATATTTTATGTTATGTGTATTCATGGGGCCACAACAACTGTGGAGCATGAAGTATGGGGCCACAACAACTGTGGAGCATACACTACATGAGACACAGCAATTGTGACATGTAGAATACGTGGGGCCACAACAACTGTGGAGTACGTATTATGTTTTATGTTACTTGAATACGTGGGGCCACAACAACTGTGGAGTACGTATTAACGCACGTTATTAATCAAGACAATTGAATAAGATTCCAAGTTTATGTTAAGTCCAGTTTCAGATCAAATACATGATAAGTCAAGTTTTAGATCAAGTCCATGTTATGTTATACTCACGTACATGTTATGTTCAAGTTTATGTTATTTTCAAGTTCTTATTTATGTTATGCAGGTTTACGTTCATGCTATATTTCAAGTCCATGTTATGTTTCACGTTCATGTTATGTTGTTTGTTCATGTTATGTTTTAAGCTTAAGTTCATGCCATGTTAAGTCAAGTTCAGTTCACGCTTAAGTTCTGGTTAAGTCATGCTATATGTCAAGTTATACTATGTTTATGTATGACTATAATTATGCATTTATGCTTTTACTGCCATGCATGCATTTTTAACCTGTGTGTGAGTTTTATGTTAACTTACTGAGATTTGTAATCAAATCTCACTGTGGTAGTCCCAACTACCATTCCCCCGAATGGTAGATCTTGTTACAGGACCCGAAGGAAGAATTGGAATCTGACCAACTGAATACGGTCGACTAGGCCACGGTGCGATGTTGATGATGGTATAGTATTTAACTTAGGTTAATACTTGTACTTTTGGAGTTGTATCTCAAGTATTCTTTTGATCACAACCATTTTGGACTAGTGTGATGATCACGGCTTTTTAGTATGCCTTTATGTATGAATTATGTTTCAAGTATTTGGGATATATTTAGTTTGGTGCATAGTATTGCTAAAGAAAAAGATTATCCGCTGCGAATATTGCATAATGCTAGATGCATGTTAGGAACATTGCATCTTATATGTCATGAACGGGGGCAGGTAACCTTGTGTTGCATGTCTCGACGCTTCAAATGTCTGTTCAATCCCAAGCGGAATTTGGGGGCGTCACACCACTAGCATATTAAATTTTTTTTTTTTCGTTTCATTTTATTTTCAACAGTTTTTTAACATCCTTAATCATTAAGAAATAAAAAATAAAAAAATACATAACTTTACTAATAGTCACTTCTTTAACCATTGTCCCCTATACTACACATTTTGTTTCTATGGAATTGTTCTCCACATATTCACAGTTTCAAATTAAGTGAAGTAGAGGTCCACTTTCTTTGACAAAACTTACACATTTATATTTAAGTTGGCTTTGCTATATATTATATATGATTACTTCGCATTCTTTGATATTTATATTATCTTCTCAATCAATTTATAATTTTTTTTTTTTGTATATTACCAGTGTAAACTATACAAAGGATGAAAAATTCAAATACAAATTGAAAAGAAGATAAAGATATATAAGAGTTAATGTCGTAATTTGGTAATCTCCTTGCAAGGGTGGTTGGGAATCAGAAAGTGATTTTATTGGTTTATACTTTACAAGAAATGTGTGGGGAAGATGATGGTTGGGTGATTGAACACAATTTCTTGGAAGAGGATGGTGTTTGTGTCATAAGAATTAAGGAAAGGAACAATTTTTTTTTTTTTGGATAAACAGAGTAAGATTTCATTTCATTGCATAACAAGCATTACATACCAGCATGATCAAACCATAATGTATGACCAGCAAAATCTGGGGCGGAGCCCCACCACATCTGAACATCCAGGACATTCCAAGCATATCTAGCTAAAACATGAGCCACTCCATTACCCTCTAGGTATACATGCTCAAAAACCACTGCCTCAAAACAACTCATCAAACTCTTTACTTCCATAATTAAGTTGCCATTTGCTGCTAATGATTCTTGTGAAGATTGCAACTCTTGAACAACAATTAAGCAATCAGATTCTACCACTATTTTAGGAATGTCCAGAGGAAGACACATTTGCAAACCCCTCAAGATAGCTAGCAGTTCAATAGTAGATGGATCATGCACTTCAGGTTTCGAGACTGTTGCTGCCATCACTATCATACCATTGCTGTCACGCAGTATCATCCCAATGCCAGCCTTTCTGTACTCTATGAAGGTTGCCCCATCAACATTTAGTTTCAAGAAATCAGGTTGAGGAGGTTTCCATCTATATAAAATCCTTGCATCAGATACATTTGCAGTCTTTAAGACAGATAAGGACTTGTACAAAGAGACTACCATATTAGTTGCTGAAAAAGGCATTACATATTCATTTTCCATCTTGAGCTTGTTTCTTCTATACCACACACCCCAACATAGCACAAAGAAAAGAGTAAAGTCAGCTTCATTACCATTGGTCAATACATTTTTCACATTATCTTTAAAACTTTTCTGTTGCTGAAACCGTAACCCTGTAGGGCCAAGATAGCTCCACATATCTGCTAGTTGAGGGCAAAACAACAGTGCATGATTAACATCTTCCTCCCTTTCTTCACAGAAACAGCAGCCACTTTCCACTCCAATGTTTCAGTGTCTCAAGCTTGTGAGGGTAGGTAGGATATTTTTGCAAGCACGCCATGCAAAAATTTTGATCTTCTGAGGCACATTCATCTTCCATAATTTCTTCCACATGTGTTTATCCTGAACCCAGCTGGAAGATTCTGCCATTTCTCTCAAACTTGGTGCTTGAAACAGCCGATAGGCACTCTTCACAATAAAACAACCATTAACTTCCTCTATCCATATCCATTTGTCTCTATAAGGCACAAAAGGCACTCTAATCTTTAGAATTTCATTAGCTACCATTGGATTAAAGAGAGCTCTAACAGTATCAATCCTCCAAGTTCTTGTGTCTTGAGTAATAAGGCTATCCACGGTTGCATCCTCTTGACATTTCGACAACCTAACCTCAGAATTTCTGCTTAAGATTTTAAAACCAGGAACCCAATAATCTTTCCAAATAGAGATAGATGCACCAGACCCTATTTGCCATCTACAGCCCTCTATTAACCATTGCTTTGCCTCAAAAATCCCCCTCCATGCATAAGAGGGATGCAGCCCCAGCTTTGACTGGAAAAAAGAACTATTTGGAAAATATTTGGCTTTATACATCCTTTGCAACAAAGACCCTTCATTTTGTATTCTCCATCCTTGCTTGGCCAATAAGGCCAAATTAAAGGAGTGCAGACTTTTAAATCCCATTCCCCCTCTGAATTTAGAAGCACACAGATTCCTCCAACTTAACCAATGCATGTTCTTCTCATTTCCCCTTTGTCCCCACCAGAACCTAGACATCATACCTTCCAATTCGCGACATAAGCTCAAAGGGATCTTAAAGCATGACATTGCATATGTGGGGATCGATAAGGCCACTGCTTTAGTAAGGATTTCTCTTCCTCCTTGTGACAACAATTTTTCTTTCCAACTTTGTAATTTATTCCAAACTCTCTTTTTTATTTCAGCAAAGGCAAGAGATTTGGATTTCCCAACCAAATTTGGCAGCCCAAGATACTTGTCATATTGTTGGAAAGTTCTAACACCCCACAAGTTCAACAACTCTCTCTGTTGCACAGCTCCCACATTCTTTGAGAAAACCACAACAGTTTTTTCCTTATTCACTTTTTGTCCTAGTACCTCCTTGTATTGTTGAAGCAACCCTTGAGAAGAAGGAACAACATAAAGAGTTAGAACTCTCACTCACAAGGAACAACAGAAAGAGTTACTTGAAATCCACTCGGGTAGTAGGCAAGGGTTCAATGTAAACTCACTTAAACATTAATATTGGCAAGTTTTTAGTCCTTGTAAACTATTTGAGGAAGTGAAGAGTGGGGTTTTGTTAGAGGTGAAAATATGTGACACAATCTGTTAATTTAACACTAACACAATATGAAATTAGTAAGTTTGAGTTTGATATAATGGGTTTGGGTTAAAATGGATTGATCCATTGAGACACAATTAATGAACCGATAAAAATGGGTCAACCCACTTAACTCAAAATAAACCCACAATAACCCGATTAAATTTTATTTTAAAATTATAATTTCATTATTGTTGGGTTATAATATTGGTATTTCTCAATATATTTATATTTTTGTTAGTTGAAATGTAATTTTGGACATATGTTCATATTTGTTATTGTTGGGTTTATAATATTAGTTTTATTATAGATTAAATATGAAAGATATTCATAGTTTTTGTTAGTAGGTTGTCTATTTTTTTTTTCAAGATATTGTGGCTACTAATAAATAAAAATTTTAATTTTTATGTGAAATTAAGTTAATTACATCAATTGAGTCATGCGGGTCAATTCAACCCGTTAATTATTATATTGGTTAAAATGAATCGTGTCATGTAACCTGTTATTTAAATGGGTCAAGTTAAGGTTTGAAGGTTTGACTCTTTTAGCTTAACATGTTATGTTCAAGTTGATCCATATAGTCAAATATCTATGACTTAACATAACAAGAACATGATCGCAAACATGAATTGCTACCCCTAATTTCTATATCTAGAAAAAAAAAACACATAACACTTTTCAAAACCATTTTTACAATCATGCTTTAATTGAAAGGCATTTTTGTTAATTAATGCATAAATAATTATAATAAAAAAATGATAACTTTACAACTATTTTACAACTAGTTTTTAACTCTATATGGAATGAAATGTAGTTTTGTAATCTTAAAATTTATATTTAATGGAGTGTCATGATTTCATTGTTTGTTTGAAGATTAGTTGAAAAGGAGTTGTAGGTGTATCATAACTCTTATAATAATATCATTTTATAAAAATACTCACCATTTAAGACATGTTGTAAAAAAGGGGCATAAAGGAGTTGTGTGTCCATCTTCATTCCATTCCAGAGGATGTGTAAGAAGTGTATTGAAAGCATTTGAGAAGAACCATTTCAGTCTTTTTATCAGCCATGGTTATCATCATTCACCAACATTGAAGCCTAACATGGGTAAGTTGTCATCACAATGGAGAACTCCCTGGGGATGTTAGGAAAAACTTTCTATCTTATCTTATCTCATATTATTTCTTTTCTAAACACCATTCAAACCTAAATACTTTTAAACTAATTATTACAACATTTTCAAACTAATCATTACAACTTTTACAAATTTCTAAACAAAAAATAATTCAAAATTTTCAAATCCAAAAAAAAAAAATTATTAAAAAATTTTATTCAAACAATATTTGAACTTTATATTATATTTCATTAAACATTTTCTCTCTCTCATTTCCTAAAACCCAATAAATACTTAACTCAAACTATCTCACTACAATTCACAAATCATCTTATTATTATTTAGAAAATTTTTATCTCATCTCATTCTCCAAACATCTTATTGATCTTAATGGAAGCTCTGATTGTGACCATTAGAACGAACGTATGCTAAGTCATTGAAACAGATTGTATCTTTTGTATAGACGATATTTAAGAAACTTGCAATTTGCTTTATTCGTCTAATGGTAATTAGTTTTTAAATGATGTAATGGACCACATGGCTAATATCACTACAAGAAATGGCATTTTTTGGGATGAAGATATTTTTCACAAAAAATTCCATTTTCATCCCAAAACAGTTACGAAGATGAAAACATTTCATCTCTATTTCTTCTCAGAAGGACCGTCTCAAAATGTTTTTGGAGATGAAATTTTTTTTTCATCCCTAAAAGGTTCTTTTAGGGGTGAAATGTGGTCGATCAGTTCAAAGCCATTCGAGCGAAATCTTTTTTGGGGATGAAATTTTTTCTTCCCAAAACAATGTTTAAACTGAATAAATTAGGTTCGAACTAAAGGGTAACTATTTGGATGTGTTGGTAATTTAATTCAAAATATACAAATTTATTTGATCTTGCTCAATTGAAACAAATGTTTGAATGCTTTCTTCTTGTTTGAACATGATTATTTGTGTTTGAACATAAAGAATCCAATTGAACATCCTTGGAAAAGGTTTGAATTAAAAAGTTTGTTCAAATGTTTAGTCTAATGAACTTTGTTTGAATGGTTTATTTTCCATTTAAGAAAATGTAAATTTTTTCAAACAAAATAGTATGCATTCGAATGATCAAACATGTAGAGTGTTTGAACGTATTAGTATTTGAACCGGAGTGACAATTTCATTTTCATTCGAATGGTTTTATGTTGCTAATTTGAATGGTAGTGGAAAATGTGTTTGAATGATAATAATTAATAATTACCATTCAAACTAAACATTCTTCGTTTAGATGGTAATCACTGATACAGTAAATGACAAATTCGAAATAAGAAAACTAAATTTAAAAAATATAATTAAAATATCATAATTGTTCAAATGTTGCATTAAGTAAAAAATATCAAAAGACAAAGTAAGAAAATAAGTTCTAAGTTGGTAGTGGCCTAAAGTTTTGGAACATCATTAACTATATCTGTTCGAACTTTTTTTTGGAATTGAATTTTCATCTCCCTCCACATGGCTTGTTGTAATCATGTCTCCATATATGATGCCTGATGTAATTGATCCTCCAACTCTCTTTGCTTGGACTTCAACTGTTCGATCTCGAGCCTTACTTCCTCTAAGTCTCGAAAGTTGTTATTCTATCTACTTTGAGAAGATCATGAGCTTGGGGAGGAAGGCTTCACGTATTGTCCTTAACCCCTTAAATATCCCTAATGGGGTCCAGGTATCTGAGAAAAGATCTCAACATGGTTAATGGAAGATTCATTAGACGCAACATTTTGCCAAAGTGAAAGCATCTTCTCCTAAAAAAATAAAATAGAAAAGAAAAATCATTAGAAATAGTATAAATAACATAAATATTATTAGGAAATTTGAAAAAAAATTTAAACTTAAAAAATTTGCTTATACTTTGAGACTGGTGCAAACACCATTGCGATTTGTATGCGGTTTAGCATACAATTGGATCGGATTATAGTAAGGAGGACTATCTTGTTCGTGTAAAAAGAAAATATATATTACAACTTCAATCAAAATTATTGAGATTTTAATGTTTAATGGGGACTAGTACAACGTTACCAATTTCTTTGATGGTTGATGAAAAGATCTAGAATTCGCATGATGGTATATTATTAAATTTGCTCTATTTGTTTTATTAACAATACTTCATTGCTGCCAGAAAAGAAATAACATAATTATTTTGTATGTTAGATCTTCAAACATATCACAAAAATTCTCCCATTCATCTAGGCACATGTTTCAGAATGGGTTTTGATGCGCCTCTATTGCACTATTAGATTTTTGGTAATGTGAATGACATCTACCTTTGTACCTCTAGAATGCATTACTCATAAACTCATCAACTGTTATTCGATCCTCTCGTTAACCAAAATTAAATTCAAACTCCTCCTTAAAAGAATTGGAAACAATAAGAGCAAAGCTAAACTACTTATAAATTAAGTAATAATTCAATAAAATTATTTTTTAAATAACTTATTACCAAGCAACAAGTTTTGATGTGGTCTTTCATATCTTGGGGAACCTTAAAAGCCGTTCTCCCCATGTGAAGTGTGTTTTATTTGATGGAAAATTACCTTTTTGTCCCTAAGTTTGTTAATAACTTGTGTTTGATGAAAAATTACATTTTCATCCTTTATAGTAAAGTTACGTTTTTGTCCTTAAAGCTTGTTAGTAGTTTGTATTTGAAGGAAGATTTACCTTTTTATACTTGAGGTTTGTGTTTGGTAAGCAAAATAGAATTGTCATTTTGTCCTTGAGGTTTGTGTTTGATAAGCAAAATTACCTATTTATCCTTGAGGTTCTAATGTCTTTGATGCTTAAAAGTTACTATTTGTCCTTTAGATTTGTGTTTGAAATTTTAATGGGCTACCTTTTTGTCCATGAACTTCTAAAAGACATTAATAAGCCCACAACTTACAAACACTTAACTTATATGATAGTTGTATATATGCCTCTTGACTTAACATGTTTGAAAACCATGTTTTGATTAACATAAATATCCTTGATTTGTTACCTTTGCTACTACCAATTTAATAATTGTTTTTTATAATTGAAAAAAACTCTAAAACACTTTCACATTATTTAGTTCATTATCTTATTACCAATTATTAGTTTTCTTCAATGATTTTAAATCTTATCGATTTATTCTAATTGATATGCATTTTAAAGATTATATTTTCCCATATAAAAAATGTAGTTACATTTTCACCTAGACATACTTGCTTTACACAATCTTACTGACATATTGTGCAAGAATTTAGCACTTGTTTGAGATCATTGAGCAAGGCCAGTCCGATTGACATATTACTTGAAAATTCTAAGCATTGCAAGAAAATAAAACTTGCTCCGGATCACCAAGCAAGTCCAGTCTGATTGAGACATTACTTGGTAATTCCAGTTGACACATTGAGTAAGGCCTTCTGGTAGAGACACTACTTGGTAATTCTGCGCATCGCAAGAAAATAACTCTCTTGGTAATTCTGAGCATCGCAAGAAAATAACTCTTACTCGGGATCACTGAGCAAGTCTAGTCTAACTGACACACTGACCATTAATATTGAGCAGCCCAAGAATTTAATCCTTGTTCAAAATCACTAAGCAAGGCATGTCTGGTTGACACATTGCTCAAAATTCTAAACATCACAAGAAAATCTCTTATTTAAAATCACCAAACAAATTTAGTCCAATAGACATACTACTCGAAAATTCTGAGCATCATAAGAAAATAACCATTGATCAAGATCACTGAGCAAGATCAGTCCGATCGAGATACTATTCGATTACGCCATCTTAGACAGGACATACTTGTCTTGCAAATAAAAGCTTTACTAGTGTGTATATACACACACACACACTAGCTAGTATGTGTTTATATATATGTATATACACACACTTGTATATATTTGTATATATATGCATGCATACTTGTTATTTGTGTTTTGAGAAAAAATTGGTTATTTTATTCTAATATTTTTTAAGTAATTTTATTTTTTTAATTTGTTATTAATTTCTTGGGTTTTTTTAATAGATTTGAAATGTAACGGTTTCGTTAAGGTTTTACAAAGAAATAATGGTTTCTAGAGTTTTTAACATATCCTTCAAATTGGAAAGTGTTTCCATAACTCTCGCATGGATAACATACAGTCAACACCATCTTGGAGTACTGCTGCTGGTTCTCCAGTATAACCATAGAACTCTTCTTCTAGCAAAACTTCGTAAACTATCTTCTAGTCTCTAGACTACTGAGAAAGTTGCTGGGCGGCAAAACAGCTTTTTGTTGTTAATTTGCCTTATGGTTTTTCCCACTGTTTTAGTCATTGTAAGGTATCTCTTTGGAGAGTGTCTGCAAGGTAGTCATGAAGAATTTATCGTTGTCGAAGTATATTTTTAGAGTTTTGCTACATACAAGCAAAGTCGCGTACTAATCTGCGTACTAATACTGATTCTTTCATACTTAAAATTTAAATTAGCACTGTTTTCAATAAAATCTACTTTTTGATTAATCACAATAAATTGGTGCACATATTAGTACATGATTGTGCTTACAACTAGATTTTTTTATATTTTTATAGTTGCTTACTATAATATACGTGCGGAATGAGCCTAATCATCTATATATAGTCTTTATCAGCCGGTCTTTGAAAGAGATATTAGTGAGATCGAGATATATAAGTGTCATTGGGTACTGAGAAGTGTTGAGATATGTTTTGAATAGTAGTGAAAAAGTATGTGAAAAGTAATAATAAAATATTAAATAATAATAAAAAATAATAATAAAGTAATGCATAATATTAAAGTATGTTGAGAAGTATTAAGATACTCTTAACACCCAAACACTTGTCACTTATACAAGTGACAAGAAAGGTTGGGAAGAAAAGTTGTTTCTTCATTTACTCCAACAGAACAATGGTTCATCTTCTCCTATGTGTATGTTTTCTTAGCTGAACTCTTAAAGCCTTGTTTGTTTAC
>QGSO01016553.1:0-13913 GCA_011037825.1 Carya cathayensis | reverse complement strand
TTATCTGTTACATAATCTTTTCTGTCATACAATGATGTATGTTATAAGTATGCCATGTTAAGTATGCCATGAAATGTTATGATTAAATCATATTGTGCCATTTACAAGTATACGCCATGTTAGAAAAGTATATGATATTAATTAATGTCTCATGCATTAAGAAAGATAAGATATGTTATGATACGTATAATACGTGGGGCCACAACAACTGTGGAGTACGTATTATATTTTATGTTATTTATAATGCGTGGGGCCACAACAACTGTGGAGTACGTATTATATTTATGTTATTTATAATGCGTGGGGCCACAACAACTGTGGAGTACGTATTATATTTTATGTTACTTATAATGCGTGGGGCCACAACAACTGTGGAGTACGTATTATATTTTATGTTACTTATAATGCGTGGGGCCACAACAACTGTGGAGTACGTATTATATTTATGTTACTTATAATGCGTGGGGCCACAACAACTGTGGAGTACGTATTATATTTTATGTTACATGAAGTATGGGGCCACAACAACTGTGGAGCATACACTACATGAGACACAGCAATTGTGACATGTAGAATACGTGGGGCCACAACAACTGTGGAGTACGTATTATATTTTATGTTATGTGTATTCATGGGGCCACAACAACTGTGGAGCATGAAGTATGGGGCCACAACAACTGTGGAGCATACACTACATGAGACACAGCAATTGTGACATGTAGAATACGTGGGGCCACAACAACTGTGGAGTACGTATTATGTTTTATGTTACTTGAATACGTGGGGCCAAACAACTGTGGAGTACGTATTAACGCACGTTATTAATCAAGACAATTGAATAAGATTCCAAGTTTATGTTAAGTCCAGTTTCAGATCAAATACATGATAAGTCAAGTTTTAGATCAAGTCCATGTTATGTTATACTCACGTACATGTTATGTTCAAGTTTATGTTATTTTCAAGTTCTTATTTATGTTATGCAGGTTTACGTTCATGCTATATTTCAAGTCCATGTTATGTTTCACGTTCATGTTATGTTGTTTGTTCATGTTATGTTTTAAGCTTAAGTTCATGCCATGTTAAGTCAAGTTCAGTTCACGCTTAAGTTCTGGTTAAGTCATGCTATATGTCAAGTTATACTATGTTTATGTATGACTATAATTATGCATTTATGCTTTTACTGCCATGCATGCATTTTTAACCTGTGTGTGAGTTTTATGTTAACTTACTGAGATTTGTAATCAAATCTCACTGTGGTAGTCCCAACTACCATTCCCCCCGAATGGTAGATCTTGTTACAGGACCCAAAGGAGAATTGGAATCTGACCAACTGAATACGGTCGACTAGGCCACGGTGCGATGTTGATAATGGTATAGTATTTAACTTTAGGTTAATACTTGTACTTTTGGAGTTGTATCTCAAGTATTCTTTTGATCACAACCATTTTGGACTAGTGTGATGATCACGGCTTTTTAGTATGCCTTTATGTATGAATTATGTTTCAAGTATTTGAGATATATTTAGTTTGGTGCATAGTATTGCTAAAGAAAAAGATTATCCGCTGCAAATATTACATAATGCTAGATGCATGTTAGGAACATTGCATCTTATATGTCATGAACGGGGGCAGGTAACCTTGTGTTGCATGTCTCGACGCGTCAAATGTCCGTTTAATCCCAAGCGGAATTTGGGGGCGTCACATAAACAGTCATTTGCTCACATTATTATTATTATTATTATTATTATTATTATTGGCATAATAATACGCTTGTTAAAGGCTTGCAAATTCTAATATTCTATCTAGCATTATTTTTTTTATGTAGTGTATTAATTTTAATAATTTCTTATAGTTCTTTTTTCAAAGTCTATAATGATTTTTTAAGAGATGTGTGCAATCTAGGTCCTACAAGATTCCATGGTAGTCATGATCCATGTGCAAAAATGAACGCACTATGTACATTGGCAAGTCTCATGAGTCATGACACTTAAGGCTGTCTTTGATTGTTGGAGTGGGCCGGTCTATTCATTCCATGACACTTAACGCACTGTGTACATTTCTCCAAGAATCTCACTACCCACTATTTATGGACACCATTATTGCCGTCTTTGATTAATTTTGATGGGCCTGCATTTTGTTTGTCACAACGCTAGCTTTCCAGCTGCAACAAATTGACCACCTACCTAATTTGGATGGATATAGTTTGTATTTTGTGGAGAAATAATTTGATATTACTGTTTAACCTGTCCTTTTTTTTTTTTTTTAAATGATTTAATCCATTCACTGAAAGCGAAGTTACATATGTGACTAATCAAACAGGATAATCCCAATTATCAGCCAAACTACTAGTCTGTTTGGGGCTTCCCCGCCAACAAATTTTTTTTGTGACGGATATTGTCTAAACTTCTATAACTTCTCTATCAACAACAGTCAAGAGAGAAGCACTCTATTAAAACAAAGCTAAACAAACTTACTGCCAAAAGAAGAAAGGTACACCCACTCTCCATCCTCTAAAGATGAGGAGTACAACCACACTCTCTCCTTCCAAAAAGGAAGAGTACAACCACCTACCTCCTCCAAAAGAGGAGTAGGACAAACACCCACCTTCCTCCAAAAGAAGAGTGGGACACTAGTCTATACTTTAAATATATATTAAAAACAAACAAAAAAACCAACAAAAAAAAAACAGAAAACAAGAAAACTGGCAATGGGCTGTAGGAACAAGTGGGCCCAGACTAGACTAGAAGGCCCAGCAAAAGCGCATGTGGGGGCCCAACCCGTTAGGGTTTCCAAATGATCCTTCTGCCGCCGCCACCCATTTTCAGCTCTTCTAACCATTGCATCATCCCCTGCAGCGTTCCCCTCCACCAACCGCACGAGCATGCCGCCGTCTCTTGCCCTGCCTTGCCCCGGACGACGTTATGGATCGCTGCACAGGACGTGTTCCTTGGTCGCATACGGCTACTGGTAGCCCTGCCTTGCCCATGAAAGTTTCAGATCGCTGCACAGGACATCCAAAAGCAATCCGGTGTATTTGTTGCTTGGTCCACCATAGACAGCTTCGGATTGACTAGTAGCATGCTTCGGAATGTCTAGTAGCATACTTCGGCTTGGCTGAGTCGATCTGTTCATGCCTCCCTCCTCCCCCGTCCCGGACGTGACACAGCCCTCTGTTTTCCTAGATGAAAACAGAGCTATCGAAGCCCAGCTTCAACGGCCAACCAAACGCCTCCACAAACCACCGACCCTGAGCAGAGGTGGTTTCTAGACCCACTACGCGAGAGACACACCAAAACTGCCTTAAGCCACCGTTTGTTTAACCTGTCAAAATGCTACGTATCCAGTCTTATTAATTATACTAGGGATGGCATGGCCAATTACAAAGAGTAATGTTATTTATTATTTCAATTTTTATTATTTTATTATTATTTTAAAATGTGGTATTAGATAATTAGAAACTATTTATTATATTTTATTTATAAAACTATCATTTAATATCATATCATGAAATGATGAAAAAAATAATGATAAATAAATTTTTTTCAATTACAAATATATAAAAAGTAAAATTGATAGCAAATGAGAAATGAGAAAGTGAGGATAAAATTTAAAATAAAGTTAAAACAAATAATGGATTTATATAATTTGAGGTAAATCTAATATAAAGTTAACATAAGTATTTAGTGTGAAAGAGAGAGTATAAAAAAACAAAAACAAAAGAGAGAGAGAGAGAGAGAGGGGAGAATAGATTCACACGTGCAATTCTATTCTTTACTTTTGTCAAAATTCTTACGTGTTTGTGATTATTGGTGAGAGTAAAACAATGAAAGACGGCTACCTCAGGCATAATTTTTAGGAGTTTTGTTATAAATAAATAAAATAGTTTATTAATTTATGGGTAAATACTGATTTTTTTATATTTAAAATTTAAATTAATATTATTTTTAATAAAATTTATTTTTTAATTAATTACATTAAATTAATATACAATTATATTTATAACTAAATTTTTTCAATTTTTAGACCTGGTCAGTAGCTCATTTTTTCCGCAACTTTTGTGAGTAGGCGTAGGTGCTTTTTCTTCCGAGATTATCGATCCGGTCTACTTACGGCCACCATTATTGTCGTCTTTATTAGTTTTGATGGGCACTACACTTTTGTTGTCGTACGCTAGATTTTCAACGACCAATATTTGTGGTTGAGTAGGTAACAATCCAACCAACTACTCTCGCAAGAATCCTTGAATGATAAAGTTTTTTAACCCAATCATTCATTTTACTATATGGAAAAAATGTTAAATCTTTATTTAACATATATAAAACTTGCGTAAAAACTTAATTATTTAATATTATATAAAATCACGACTCGCGTAAAAAAATTCAAGCCAATAAGGACATATATATATTGTATTAATTTTAGTAATTTCTTATAGTTCTTTTTCAAATTCTGTAATGAATTTTGAAAAGATATATGTTCAAATCTACAGTATTCCAGCTAATAGCCAAGAATCTCTCAACAGTGTAAGGGACCCGTTAAACCTGTCCAGACAATAGCCAAGAATCTCTCAACAGCGGATGACAACTCACTAAAAGAATCATGTGCCTGTGAATAGCCTGCAATCCATCCTGTATCAAGCTGTGTATCAAATCATGTCTAGCAACGTTTACTGTGTTTGGATACTGGGTGGTCACTAGCTCATTTTTCCGCAACTTTTTTGAATGGCCGTAGGTGCTTTTTCCTCTTTACGGACACCATTATTGTCATCTTTGATTGAGCAAACCTCTTTTTTACTTTTGTCAGGATTTGGGGCCCTTTTCGTTGTCGGTTGATTAGTGCTTTGATGGGGCTACACTTTTATCGTCACAACGCTAGCTTTTAAGCTGTGGCGAATTGTCCTCCTACTTAATATGGTTGGATATTGTATTTTGCAGAGAAATAATTTGATATTTCTGTTCAACTTGTGAAAATGCTTGCGTATCGAATTTTAGTAATTATACTACGAAGGGCATGCCGAATTACAAATAATAGTAATGTTCATTATCATCTTAATTTTTATTAATATCTTAATTTTTATTATTTTTCATCATTTTATAATTTAATATTAAATAATTAAAAATTATTAATTATATTTTACCTTATGAATTTATTATTTAATATTACATCATGAAATGATATAAAAAATAATGATAAACAGATTTTTTCAATTACAAATATATAAAAAAAGTAAAATTAATAGCAAATGAGCAATGAGAAAGTGAGGATAAAATTTCAAATAAAGTTAAAAGAAATCATTGATTTATATAATTTGGTAAATCTAATATAAAGTTAACAGAAGTATTTAGTGAGAAAGAGAGTATTTTAGTGAGAGAAAAAGTCAGAGAAGAAAGAGTGTTGAGTCTGCTCGACGAGAGGTCGGAGAAGGGGGAGAGAGAGAGAGTGAGAGAGGGGAGAATAGATTCACACATGCAATTCTATTCTTTACTTTTGAAAGAATTCTTACATGTTTGCGATTATTGGTGAGTATAAAATAATGAAAGACGGCTCTCTCAGGCTTAATTTTTAGGCAAGGTGCTACTCCCACAGAGGGAGGCCACCGAAATGCCTACCGAAGAGGCAAAGTTTTTTTCTCTATATTTTTGTTTATGTTTTCAAATATTTTTTATAACTCATTAAATATTTTTTTTAAAAAAATAAAAAATCATAAATTCATTAAATAATATTTACTTAATTATTAAGGCAAAAAATTAAAATTAAAAAAAATACAATCCCACAGTCGGTGGCCACCATCGGTGACCACTTTCTAATTTCTATGGGAGAAGCAATTCCCAATTTTTAGACTTGGTCAGTAGCTCATTTTTTCCTCCGAGATTATGGACCCAGACTATTTACGACCACTATTATTGTCACCTTTATTAGTTTTGATGGGCTTACACTTTTGTTGTCAGGACGCTAAATTTTCAACAACCAATATTTGTGGTTGAGCAGGTAACAATCCAACCAACTATGAACGAAATGAAATGGAATGGAATTAAATGAAATGAAATAAAATAAAATAAAATGAGATTATTTTAAATCAAATTTAAATATTAAATAAAATATTATTTTTTAATATTATTATTATTTTAAAATTTAACGAAGTTGAATTGGTATTTAAAAAAGTTAGATTATTTATTATATTTTGTGTGAAAATTTAAAAAAATTATAATAATAAGTCAAAGATGAGATGAAATAGTTTGCGAATCTAAACGGGGCCAACCCAATCTTTAATTCTACTGCATGGAAAAAATATCAAATCTCTACTTAACTTTGAGCTTTACGCTCCAACTTAATTATTTGATACTATATGAAATTACGACTTGTGTAAAAAAATTCGAGGTAATAAGAACATATATATATTTAATTATTTATATATCCTTTAACAATAAATCCTAGGAATATTGACTCTTAATTAATTTGTTTATGAATATCTTGATTCTTTTTTAGATTACTTACCAGACTTGGAGGTTTTGATATTGAACTTCAAACTAAGTACCCTATGCCCTATGGCCTAGAAAGTTTTCAGGTTTTGCACCATCCTTTGTTGCAAGATTATAAAATCTGTCAGAACTTCAAGTATATTATAGTGGATGGGAAGAAATATTCCCTAATATTGAACTTCTTGATTGAGAGAAATTAGTCCCATGGCTAAGAAAACTCGAGCTCCATTGTCTACCTATGTTAACACATTTGTGGAAAGGAGACGCACATGAGCCATGCCCAATCTTTCTTACTCTGGACACTCTTCAAGTGACACAATGCATCAAATTGAAAAGTTTAATACTACATTTGGTATCTCTTCAAAATTTGACAAATCTGAAAATATCGAATTGTCATAGATTAATCAATTTAGTAACATCCTCAACGGCCACAACTCTGGTGCAACTCAAAGAAATGACTATACGCGAATGCAAAAGGAATATCGAAATAGTACCAATGGAGGATGGTGAAGCAAATGTGATGATTACTTTAAACAACTAAACATACCTGAAACTTGATAGCTTGCCAAAACTGACAAACTTTTGCTCAGGAGGTTATTCCTTTGTAATGTTTCCATCTTCGGAGAAAGTAATTATAAGTTGTTGCACCGAGATAAAGACTAACTGTCATGGAGTAAGAGAATTACACCAAACTGAAAGGTGTGCAAGCAACAGAAGATGAAGATGATTTGCATTGGGAGCATGACCTTCATATCACCACACATTGGCTTTCGGCGGTAGAATATGATACTCGATTGTTATTTACACAAAAAGTAAGTTCACGTATTCACAATTTTCCACACAACGATATGCACACCACGTACAGCTTATATCAGTATATTAGTATTCTGAACTTTGCTAGAAAACACTGTTAAAGCATATAGAAAGCGATGCATACCCAAATAAATTAAATATAAGGCCAATCTGAGGCTGCAAGATAAAGATCAGATTTTACCAAATCAAAATTAATGGTGATAATGAAACTATTATTGCATCTGTAGTAAAATTGCAGCTACTATTAGTATACAGATAAAATGCATATGGCTTTGATCTTAATCAAGAGAGAAAAATAATTTTCAATGCAGCTTCAATTCTCATTGTTAGTTTGTGGTTTAGAAAGATATGCATGCAAATACCCTTTGTTTCTTTAATTCTTTTATTAAAAGCTAGCTAGCATTCTTAGTAGTGATACATTAATAATGTCTGATATTGCTTTTATCATCTATATATATAAAATGTTGTTTTATGTGAAGCAAGGTTGAGAATTATGACGTAGAAGAAAATCATTGGCCATAGTACGCAGCAGCTGGAATCATGATGTCACTTTCCTATTTAGAGTTAATTATACGTTGGAACCAATAATCACGTGCGTTTCTTTTGGTCTTTTGAAGTCAATTGGGCAGGCAGGGAACTGTCAATAAATATTACATATCTACCGCAGATGTAAAGCTCTTATAAGAATGTAATCGGTCATTCGTTTATATTATTATTATTATTATTGGCATAATAATACATTTCTTAAAGGCTTGCATATTTTAATATTCTATCTAGCATTGTTCTATTCTTTTATATATATATATAGTGTATTAATTTTAATAATTTCTTATAGTTCTTTTTTCAAACTCTGTAATGAATTTTGATAAGATATATGTTCAAATCTACAATGTTTCAGTTAAGAACACTTACAATGGTTCATTCATCTTATTTTTCAAAATGCATCATCAAAACTTACTTTTTCTATTTTACATACTAACTTTTACAATAGGTCATACATCAGCTTATTTATATTTTCTCTATATTATTTAAATATTATACTTTTTAATATTTTATATTCTTTTCAAATATTTTCTCTAATTATCAATAATATCTTTATATCTTTTAATATTTACAATATCCTCTCATATACAATCTGAGATCATTATGTTTTATTCTAAATCAAACTAAAATTGATATTGATTTAAAATATAATTAAAAGAATAGAAAAAAAATTATGTCATATTTTAAATTGTTTTAAAAAATATATATGTACCCTTTCAAATATTAAAAAATTATGTTATTCTATATAAAATTTGAAAAGGGGATGACAAAAGTTTATGTGTTACATTTAAAAAAAAATGATAAAGGGATTAAATAATATAGAAGAGAGATAAATAGTTTTTAAAAATTTACATTTGTAAACAGTAATCTATAAATATAAAGGAATTACTGTAGCTATTTGAAAAATAAAAATAATTTATAATATTCATTAGATCTTTATTTTAATCCACTTTCTTTATATTTTAAAAAAAAATTTATTTTAAAAAATCCATGGGAGTTTTCTAAGGGACCCGTTAGAATCTCTCAACGGTGGGTGACAACTCACTGAAAGAAACAAGTTCATGTGAATAGCCTGCAATCCAGCTAGGGCTGTAAAATAAACAGGCTACTTGACAGGCAGCTCGAATTCGACTCGAATAAACTCGAAATCGGCTCGAATCGAATATTAAATGAGCCGTTCGTAAACACAAAAATAAACTCAATTATTAAACGATACAAACTCGTATAAAACTCGACCGACTCGATTAATGTTCGTGAATATATTCGTATGAAACTCGACTCGACTCGTGAGCTCGACTCATATATATTTATACATATATAGTAAAATATAAAATATATATATAATATAATCAGTAATTATATACGTATTATTAATTATGTATATAGAATTATAGTGACTTATAGTTAAATATTTTCTTCTACATATACTATAAGTTTATATATTTAATTTATAATATTAATATATCATATTGATATATTTATCTTATTCTTATGAAATAGTGAAATGTCATATAAGAAGTTATGCTTATAGGATAATAAGGCTTTAGGCTATAGGCTTAGATTATATCATTATATATTCTATGAATTTGCAACACTACTTGCTAGTTTTAAAAATTAATTTATATAACAATTAACATGTATTATAATTTATAGAGTATAATATTTTCTAAAATAGAATACTCTTTTTGGTTAATATACGGTATTAGCCTATAGTATTATTATATTATACTAATTAATATAACTATAAATTTATATTATGAGTACCAATTTAGAGAATGTTTGATAAAATATAATGTTAGACAATTTTATAGTATAATTAAATATTATAAATAAATATAGTTTTTTTTACAACACTACAGCCACTACTTGCTAATTATAAAAATTATAATATAAAAAAATTAACATGTATTATAATTTATAATACATAGACTATAGTATTTTATTTAATAGAATAATATTTAAATATACTTTTTTAACCACATATAAATTTAATTAAACAGCGGATTAAATTATTAAACGTTGGATTGATTTGAACCGTTAGATATGCGGTTACTTTTTCTTGGGACTTGCTGGCCGTTGGATTTTACTTAATGTATTTACCCTAGGGTTACAACACTTCCCGAGTTGCTGCAGTGCTACGCCGTTTGACGTTTCACTTTCACCCCTTGTCATTTCACTCTCTCGGTCTTGACTCTTGCCACTTCACTTTCTCTCCTCTCACTCTCAGACCCATCGAGAAACCCTAGCTTCTTATCCTATTATCCATTCTCTGAATCTCTTATGCCTACATGGTTACACCGATTACTAGTTACAACTTACCTCCTATATGCCATCTTAATCTATCATTCGATTTGTGTGGTGCATTTGGGCAGCATATGTTCTCGAGGGGCCTCGGGCCGTCGAGTGAAAATGGCTGCTTCTGCAGTCTGCTAGAAACCCTAGCAGATGCAGTCGGCGGCCGTTTTAGAGGGGAACCATGGCTGTAATCTCAGCCTCCGAGAAAGCAGCCGGTCCTCGACAAATGGGTCAATAAATGCATGCATTTATGACTCCCAACCACTGCTTCCCTGATTTTGTGGCTTGTGGTTCTCTGGTTCGTCGATTCGTCCATCTACGAGTCGATTACCCAATTTAGTTTCCTTTTTCTACGCATTTGGTTGGGAATGTTGGCAGATTTGATTGATCTTATCTAGTTAAAGTTTTATCTAACTATTTTCAATGCCCATTTCTGGTTCTATCCTAACTCTTTTTCATATTGTGATTTGTGGTATTTTTACACAATAGATTTACATGAAATCATCTAAGTACACTATCATTCATGAATCGTGATCACTCAGCAGTCGTATATGCTAATTTTGGATCCTGTGAGACACTGAGACTATGACTGTTTTGGTTGTCCATCACTTTGATTGCCAGCTTATGTTTTAATTTTATTTTTTTCTTTTATTTTGTAATAGTTGAATATGCCATAATGCCCTGTTTTTACTTAGACCTTAGGCCGTTAAGTGTTAACTTCATGTTTTGGTTATTTTGCTATTGCTTACAATTTTTGAACTTGTAATCTAACTTGAGCTTTTATATCTGAGCTTGCTGCTTGCCTAATCATCTTGCCTACTGAGTTGTGCTCAAAGAAAACTCTGTGGTCGCAAGTGAGTTCTCTCAGCCTGTCAAGTTAATTGCTATTTAATGATGCTTTAAGTTCTTGCTTGAACTATTTAATTGCTGCTTTTATTGTTCATGTTTGGGTTGATTAATCTGATCCTATGGTGATTTTGGCCTTAAGTAGTGGTGCATGTTTTATTTAACATGTATTGGTTGATTTATCTTTTACAATCTATCATGTGGTTGTGTAACTGTGTTTATGTTCTAATTTCAAGTATTTAAATATACTTTTTGAATCTGTTTTGGTCGCTTATAAAGGATCATATATGGTGATTGCTTCAAGTTGTAAATTTACAATCTGTCTAGTAGTTGTGTAACTGTGTTTATGTTCTAATTTGAAGTATTTAAATATACTTTTTTGAATCTGTTTTGGTTGATTATAAAGGATCATATATGGTGATTGCTTCAAGTATTTAATGTTGTTATCTTTACCATGTGTTACTTGATTCATCTTATTTCTTATCCAATCTGTTTTGTGTTTATGTTCTAATTTCAAGTACTTAAATATGCAAATAAAGAATCTGTTTTGGTTGATTATAAATGTTTATATATTGTTCTTGCTTCAAGTATTTAATTATGCCATAAAATTGTGTTGCTTGATTAATCTGTTCCAATCTGTTTTGTGTTTCTGTTCTAATTACAAGTATGAAATGTTGAAGTGTTTAATATGTTTTTGTTGACACGTTTTATCCAGTTTCTTCTATGTTTATGTTGTTGAGGTGCCTTGCTTCTGGAGGCACATCGAGCCACTAAGGCAAGATTGTATACTAAAACTGTTAAAGTCAAATTAGTTTGACTTTAACATCTGTTTTAGTTGAATTAAATCAACTATATCAGCCTTGCCTTTTGGAGGCACATTGAGCCATCAAGGCAGGGCTGTATAACAAAACTGTTGAAGTGAAATTGTTTTGAATTTTAACATCTTTTAGTATCCTTGCCTTCTGGTGGCACCTTGAGCCACCAAGTTGAAAGGTTGTTTTGATTTCTGGTCTGTGATCCTATGCTTATTGGATGTTTCTGGTTTTGTGTTTACAAAATATTAGATCCCACCAAATGGGTGATCCAGTGAATGATGTTGATCCGGTAGAGGAGTATGAACATGAAAACTCTGTTGGGATTAGTTTAGTAAAGGCCATATCTGATAATGATAGAGACACTGCCCAAAATTCTCAGGCCCCTAATACTGTGTCTACTGAGGGCCCTTCCACAGATGTTCAAACAGTAGCCTATGAAAGAAAAAAAAGAAAGAGGACTTCTGATGTATGGAAGGATTTTGTTGAAATTGATAGCAATGGGGTTAAACAGCCTCAATGTAAGTGGTGTAAAACTATATTTAAAGCTTCTCGCTCAAGTTCTACCACTACATTACGTAGGCACCTGCTGACTTGTTTGCCATACATGGGGTCTAAGAAAAAACAAAAAGTCTTAGCAGTTGAGTCTAAGGAGGCAGATGGTGCCTTCACTGTCTCAAACTTTACCTATGATCGTAATAGGGTCCGAGAGCTTGCCTCTCATATGATACTTTACCATGAATATCCATTCTCTTTAATGGAACATGTGGTATTTAATAGATTCATGAGTGCAAACACTCCATATTGGGAAAAAATGTCTCGGGCTGCTGCAAAAAAAGAATGCATGAGAACTTATGAGAATGAAAAGACAAAGTTAAGGGCTTTGCTTAAACTGGTGAATAAGGTTCATATCACAACTGACATGTGGACTTCTTGTCAAAAACTTTCATATATGGTAGTGACATGTCATTTTATAGACTCTGATTGGCACCTTCAGAGGCGTGTCTTGAACTTTTGTAATGTGCCACCTCCACATACCGGCCTTCTTATTGCTGATGCTTTAGAAAAGTGTTTCCAAAATTGGGGGATTGAGAATAAAATTAGTTCAATAACTGTTGACAATGCTAGTTCAAATAATGTGGCCATTCGGATCTTGAAAGAGGATTTTAGGTTGAAGAAAACACTGTCTGTAAGTGGGCAACTGTTTCATGTACGTTGTTGTGCACATATAACAAATTTACTTGTACAGTATGGACTTGGGGAGATTAGGGATATTGTTGATTGTGTTAGAGATGGTATAAAATATCTGGTAGCATCAGAGAGTAGGCTCAAACAGTTTAGTGAAATTTCAAAACAGTTACAATTACCCTCAAAGAAGCTGATTTTAGATGTGCCTACAAGATGGAACATCACTTATTTAATGCTGGATGCTGCAAGTTCAAAGAAGTTTTCCCTAGATATGGTGATAGAGATAGATGTTTTGAATGGGTTCCAACTGTTGAAGAGTGGGGGCAAGTTGAAAATGTTTGTCAACTATTAGCTATTTTCAATGAAGTCACCAATATTGTATCTGGTTCTGATTACCCAACAGCAAACTTATTTCTTTCTGAAGTTTGGAGAATGAAGGACATCTTAGGTAAGAAGAGTAGAGATGAGAATGAATACATGAAATCAATGGTAAGAAAAATGAGTGCTAAATTTGACAAATATTGGGGAAAGTGTAATCTATTGATGTCAATTGCTGCGGTGTTAGATCCTAGATTCAAAATGGTCCTGATCCAGTTTTGTTTTCCTTTAATTTATCACGGGCCGGAGGCTGCTAAGAATATTGATCATGTCTCTCAAGTGTTGCTTGAGTTATATAATGAGTATGTTCATGAATATAATTCAACTCTTGAGGCACAAAGATGTTTGGATAATGCTGCTCGAATGAATGTATCTGGTTCTTCCTCAAGCGTTGGGACTGGGAGAAGCATGGAGAGTGGCCAGTCATTATTTAAATCTTTTATTAGAAGTGTTGATACCGTGCAGCCTAGTAAATCAGAACTGGACAATTATTTAGAGGAGAACATTTATATTTGTGAAGAGGGTTCAAATGCAAGTTTTGATGCCTTGGAATGGTGGAAAAC
>QGSO01016352.1:405459-422304 GCA_011037825.1 Carya cathayensis | reverse complement strand
GCCGAACGGGAGAGGAGAGGAAAAAAGAAAAAAGGAAAAAGAAAAAAGAGAAAAAAAGAAAAAGAAGAGGAAAAGAAAAGATGGAAGGAAATTAATGAGGTCCAGTCCTCACGTCGGAAATCCGAAGACTGATCAGCCGAAAACGGTATAAAAACATAAAACGATTAAAATAAATTAACACTACATCAAATAAATAAATAAACACCACTAAAATATTTTAAACACATCAATAAGCTAAAATAAAATAAATAACTAGTAAAAACCAACTATTTAAATTTTTAAAACTAAAAACAAGCCAAAAATAAATTAAATCACAATTTAAATCCAACAGCCAATAAAATCCATTTAAAACTCGATAATTTAAAATAAAAGCACTATAAAATATTTAATTAAATTAAAATATTCCTTCAGTGAAAATACACATAAAAGCGGGTCATCACAATTGGAAACTTCAAGTTTAGTATTGGAAGCTTTTAGATCTCTAATTTCTTTCTTTATTTCATTAATTTCTTGTTGTAAGTCTTTTAAAGTAACATTTTGTTTATTTGTTTGAAATCTATTTACTATTTCTAAGAAATCATATGTTGAGGGGTTTGAATTAGGTTCAAAAGGTTTAGAGTCTGTAAAAGTATGTTTTAATTTTTCTAAGTATTCTCTCCTTTCTTGTGGATTATTAATTTTATCTATTAATTCTAATATAATATTTTCATGTGATGATAATACATTAATAGTTTTGTTACATATACAATTATTCTTATCTAAACAATTACAAACATGAATCTCATTTTCTTCTGATTCGTTATCTGAAGATTGTTCTGAAAAACTTGAATCTTTTAATTGATAAATTTCATCTTCTGTAGAAATTTCATCTTCCTCACTTGATTGTATAAAAATATTCAGTAATTTTTCTTTTAATTCTTCATATATATCCAATTCGTTAATTTCTTTTTTGACTTTACAATTTGATGCATAATGTCCAACTTTTCCACATTTATAGCAGACAATTTGTTTTTTCTTTTTATTAAACTTTTTTGTATTCTTTTCTGGTTTCTTATATACTTGTTTTTCTATTGGCTTTTTGTAAGGTTTTTTATATTTTCTTTTCTTAGTTGGATAAGTCTTATAATTTCTTTTTACTTTTTTACGTCTTGTAGAAGGAGCTAATAATGGAGAGTAACAAAACTGTTCACAAAAGGTACCTAATTCTTTTGTAGCAACTTTCTTTTCTTTTTCTAATTGCTTTTTTAATCTTAAATCATTACACATAATCAGACCAGTTCTATTAATAGAAGATATTATGTCTCCATATGTGAGATTAACAAAATCAATAGTACCATCTAATTTTACTAAAGATTCTCGTACCTTTTGGGCGAAGTAATATGTTAGTCCGGCTATGAACTTTTCCTTCCAGTATGGTTGTTGACAATCATCTCTGATCATAACTTTAGTTAGAAAAACATCTTTATACCATCTAAAATCAGATAATTGAGGACATCTTAAATTAATTAATAAATCACTAGTTCTTTCTTTAAATTGAAAAGGATCTCCTACAAAATGCTTTGTTAATATAAATATTAGAGTATTAACAGCATCTTCTATAGGTTGACCATCTTCCGTCTTAATCTGTTGCATATTTTCATCATGTTTGTAAGCATTTAATATTGCTAATCTTTGTTCTTGTGTAAGATAATGATCCCACCAGCCTTTTAGTTGGCCAGTGAAACCTGTAACCAGAACATGTGCTACATGATGATCTGACCGCCTACTGGCTTTGTAAACATTTGCTACCATAATCATTTCTTGAAAATGATTTAATATTTCATATTCAGATAATCCATCTATATTCCATTCATATAATGCATCTGGTGCAAAAGCAGATCGCACTATATGTTCTCTTTCCTCGAATTGTATATCCGGAGGGGTAGGCCTTGGATACCAATTGCGAGTAATAGAAGTATGCTTAGCAGAATTTCTGGAAAGATCTAAATTTCGATGATCACTTCTAATCTTATTTATTTGTAATTCTTTAAATTGATTTTCAATAGTATTTATTTCAGAGTCAGATATTTCAGGTGAATCTATTTTGTTTAATACATTAATATGAGGTTGTTTTGAAGTGGATGCATTATTATTATCAAGATTTAATTTTTCTAATTTACTAGAAATTTGTTCTAGTAAATCATCTTTGGCCTTAGTGAAACTAGTTTTTAAATGAGCAGGTATTTCATGAGGAATGAATAAAGGAATTTCTTTAGCTTCTTTAGCAGGAGTTTTAATAGGAGATATTGTGTTTTCAATTCTTTCTAATTGTTTACTCATGGTTTTTAAATATAAATTAGTATAATTATTTTGTTGTATTATATTATCAGTATTTTTATTTTCTGGAGAAGTTAATCTCTTTATTGGTGATGCTAATATTTGTGTATTTCTTTGATTATACCTAATAGCTTCAAAAGGAGGATATTCCTCATAAATAATTTGATTATTTTCTGCTTTAGTCCATTGATTAGTAGTTCTATTTATAGTCGATAATTGATTTGATTTATATATTTCAAACCATGTGAAGAAGGGTATATTAATATGTATGCTTTCTAAATATTCATAATATTTTGTTTGGATATAATCTCTTTCTTTTTTTTTTCTTTTTTTTTTTTTTTTAAAGAAGAGCCGGTAGCCGCCCACATAGCAGCCTCGTCCCAAGTTTATTAATAAGCCCTCACTTGTGGCGGAGGAATATCGTGGTTACAACCCTTGGCTTGAGGGCTACAAATAAAACCAAAACCCAGGCCTAAAAAAACCATAAAGAAACCACAACCACAAAGAACTAAACATTAAAAAGGACGCAGAACCACAACCTGCAAGAAACAACCTGCATGATTGAGCTGAGATATTGCATATTTTAGCTATTTAAAACCAATGTATTTCAATTGCTTCGTGACATTATTTATTGGTTTTAGATGAAAAAAAATAGTTAATAAGCATAAATTCGAGTTATGATTTTTAATTGATTAATATCATATTTATGCTTAATTTTATAACTATGATTTAATTGGACAATACTTCCTCACATATATAATATTTTTTTTTAATAATCTATTTTCTTTTTAATTTATTTCGAGTGTATTTTTATTTCTTTATTTTCAGCTTAAATAAAATTCACGAGATCAAACGGTGAAGTTTTTACGTAAAGTCAAGAAGCAGTTTCACGTGTTGTCTGGGGGTGCTTTCGGTGGGCTAGTTGGACGTAAAAAGGAGACGGAATTGGGTGCAGAAATTAAGGATAGTTTCTTGCATGTTGTCTCATGCAAGACCTTCCTTTGTGTGACAACACTCCATACTGAAAACAAAAATTCTGCAACCTTTCATACTTGAAATGGATCCAATGTTGTTTTTCATTGAACACGAGCCATTTACCTCGCATCAAAGGTTTGTGGAGAACCACCCCCACCCCCCAAAACGCCGGCCCGCTCTCCCAACAGACTCTCTCTCTCTCTCTTAGAGTAATGAGATGTTATGCTTTCTAAAGTTCAGCAAGTTCGTTTCATTTTTGTAATGTGTGCAATCACCTATTCGGATCCACCATCGATCACTTCATGGTTTTAAGTAGTATCTGGTATTTGATGTTTTTTATGCACGACTGGATGGGATAGGGTGAGTTGGAGATCAAAATTTTGATGTGGGTCTGAATTCCTCTGAGCTCCATTATTCTAGAGTTCTCTAAATACTCTTATTCATGAGCATTTCTACAGATTCGTTTTTCATCTATATGACTGCTGTAGACAGGCCGCATGTTATTTTTGTCCACTAAATCAGAATTTCTTGCGTGTCATAAAGGTTAGATTGTAGTGTTGACGTGAATGGCGGTGACTGATGCTCAAAATCCCCTTCTTGGAGAAACATGCGGTTCTTTACTGTAGAAACTGCAAGAAATATGGAACGAGGTTGGGGAAAGTGATGAGGAACGCGACAAGATGCTTCTTCAGTTAGAGCAGGAGTGCTTGGATGTATACAAGAGGAAGGTTGAGCTGGCTGCTAAGTCAAGGGCACGGCTTCTTCAGGCCTTATCAGATGCCAAACTTGAACTTTCCAGTCTTCTATCAGCTCTTGAAGAGAAAAGTTTTGTTGGGATTCCAGAGGAGGCTTCAGGGACAATCAAAGAGCAGCTTGCAGCTATAGCACCAGTACTTGAACAGCTTTGGAAACAAGAGGAGGTAGTTTGTCCCCGTTAAGCTTGGAGGAAAATAAAACAAAAGACACAAGGCAATCTACGCCAGAATCTGGTGAAGGGAACCTTCATTCAAAGTGATGGAAGGGATGAAAACAGTGATGAAAACCTGAAGCATCATGAACATGCAGAAAAGGAACCAGATACCATTTCGAAGGACTTGACAAGCTTGAATGAGAATGGTCTGTTAATTTCAGCATGTGAGAATCGTAACCTGTAGGGAAGCAAATAGTTCTAGAGGCTGATAACCTTTCATGGTTGGTCGAGATTTCAGCAGTGCAGCAGAAAAATAATGCAGAAAAAGTCAAGCACCGAAAGCATCACTCACCTAATGCAGAAAATAAAGAATTCCAAGGCACATGCAGCAGAAAAATCAAGGCCAATGCAGCAGAAAATCACGGCAGCACATGCAGAAAACATGGAGCCCACACACATGCAGCAGCTTCAAGCTGGAACTCATTGACAGCGCACCTGCAGAAAGACAAAGCAACTTGTAACATGCAGTCAACACATGCACATGCAAAAAGGAAGAGAAGCAAAGTCATTCACGGATGACAGCAGTGCAGAAAAAAAAACAAAAATGCAGAGAATGGAATGATGTTCGGCTGGGATGCGTGATTTACGGAGAGAAGCTGAAGTTGAAGTGAGGTGCATGATTAAACGGAAAAGAGATGAAGAAAAGAAGCAGCATCAATCACGGTTCACATGCAACTCCAGATTTTTTTTGTTTGTTCTGTTTACTTCATTAAGTTAGCTATAAGGTTGAAAACTCTATAAAAACTTACGGATGGCAGCAAGAAAAAGGGAGAACGGAGGACAGGAGACACATACTGAATTTACACATACTTGGACGTTACAGCAGAAGCAATTTAGTTTTTTTTCCTCTGTTTTCTATTTTTTTTTTCATGTTCTTTGTATTCCGTTTGTTCCACACTTGAGAGGAGAAAGAACTTTAAAACTTAGTTTTCATTTTCAGTTTCATTTTTATCTCAGTTTCAGTTGTTGTTTCATTTTATTCTCATTTTCAGTTTCATTTCTTTAGAGAAGCATTCGGTTGGGGTATCATTTTTTTTTAATTTTTTTTTTTTTTTGGTTTCTCGTTGGAAGAAAGCTCTCTCTCGGCTAAGTATTTTTTTATTATTAGGTGGTAGCTTCATATATTTTTTCTTGCTTTATTATACTCTGTTTTCAGATAAACCTTAGGATAAATGGAACCAAGTTTTCGATTATAGTCTTTAGCATCTTTCGTTCCATACGGGAGGTGGCGAGCAGCTCTTTTTATTTTTATTTTTATTGTTTTCTTGCATTTTCGTTGAGAAGAGTCGACGGAAGTTACTAGTTTTTTTTTTTTGGCTTTGCTTAGATTAATTTTTGTTTTTTTTGGCTTTGCTTAGATTAATTTTTGTTGAACAAGTCTTTTTTTTCGGCGGCTTTAGTTTTATTTATTTATTTATTTCGGATATTTTGTTGAGTAATTTATTTATTTATTTTTGTTTACTTATTACGTGTTATTTATTTTTTCGCATTTCTTTAATCTTTCTTGTCTTTGAGTATTTTCAATTTTTAGTTTGTATTTTATTAATTATTTTCTAATCTAGTTTAATTCTTAATTTAGTTTTATTAATTTCTGAATTTAATCTTTTAGTCATTTACATTTCAAATCCGACAATCAAAAATCTAAAAACATGAATCTAGTCCATGACTAGTAAAATTTCCTTCCATTGCACATACCATTTATTTTTTTTCTTTGTGAAATTTTTCACAATTTTTCAACGAGTTTAAATTTTGAGTAAATTTTCCCTGAGGAGACGATCTAGGAATTTATTCATTATTATTACACAACATCCTCCTGCACTTGGGAGAGCATTAGTGCTACTCATTTTTGAGTGAGTCACTGCACAGACAAAAATAAGAGAAGAAAAATTGAGAGTAAAGAAAAAGGACATACCTGAAGAAAAAAACCATCGACGGAAGCCCATTAACATCGTCTTCGGATTTTCCAAATGTAGGGAAGACCCCCTTTGTCCAGCCAAATATTGCCCCTTATGGTAGCAGGTAGATCAGATATAGAAAACCATGAGAGGGTATGGCCCTTAGCACCCATTTTAGCAAGCCCATCCGCAACCGAGTTACATTCTCTATAGTAGTGCACAAGAGAAACACTAAGCCCGGCGAGGCGACTCTGGATCTCATCCCAATAATCTTCCATGTACCACAGGCCACATCTCTGAGTCTTCAACCAGTTAAGCACAAGCATGGAGTCAAGTTCAATTTCCACAGATGAAACACCCAACAGTCCAAATCTTTTTTGTTTATTTTCTTCCTTCATATAATCTTGTTTAAGATATTCTTTATTAATTTTAAATTCTTCTTTACTTAGGGTAAATATTTGGGCATCATCTCCAACCACTTGTGAATATGTCGGAGAAGAAGGTTCTTTATTCTGATGGGGACTAGAGGAAGATGCTAAGTCAGGGTGATTGACTGAATATATTGGTGTATCTATAAAAGTTCCAGAAATAACTCCCTGTACTTGGGTATCTAGATTTCGAGATCTATTTTTAGAGATTGAAGTAATTGCAGATCTATTATCAAAGTTGAGTGACCTATTTCTACTCATTGTAGATCGTGGTGTATGGTAGCTGGATGGTGCCTGGGATGAATAATTTAAAAATGATTTCCTAAAAGGTTGAAAGGCAATTTGGACTGTTCCGTCCTGGTTTTGATCTATATATTCTAAATCATTTACATAATCATTTTCTACTTTTGGTGATGGAATAATATTTTCTAATTTCCATTCATTAGGGAGAGTAATCTGATTCCAATGAATCTCTTTAGAAATTTGTATACTAGAATTTGGTGTACTAGATTGTAATAATAATGTATAGCCCTTCGGGCTAGTAATAAGAGCTTGTGGCTCTAATATTGTTTTCATTAATTTATAATGGATCCTATATACTACAGTTAAAGGTTGTGATCCTTTCATCATATTATAACCATTTGTTTTAATATTTAATGTTAAGACATGTAATATATTAGTATCATATAATGAAAGTGAGTAATTAGGATAACAATTAAAATATAATGGACCTTGGAATAGGCTAGATTCAACCATACCAAGTAATGAATCATGAAAATTATAATGTCTTCCATCTCTTAAACAGAGTAATACTGAAGCATTTAATCCATTTCTAGTAAGTGGTTTTACAGCCACTTGTACTAATCCTATATGTATAAATGAATATTTCTGTTCCTTATGGTGTTTAATGGCTTCTTTCGTTAATAATTGTAATGATTTATAGTCATTATTCAAGCTAATAGTTTTTTCTACTGTTTTAATTGTATAATTTGTAAGAAATGATAATTTTGAAAAAGTTGATTGTTTATATATTAGATTTCTGGGTACATTAGGAATTGTCCAATCTTGTAAATTTCTTTCTAGTTCTGTTATGCTATAATCTTCTTGGTTTATATTTTCAGTTTCTAAAGGTACTTCTATATTAGATGTTTCTGGTTTGAATAAAGAATTCATTGAGACAAAATTTTATACAAAGATTTCCTATATAAAAGAGAGATAAGTAGATCAAGATCTTGAGGGAACACCACCGGGACCACCCTTAAAGCCTCCTTAGCATAAGCGGGCTGACCAACGGATTTTCATGGCTTACCATCACAAGATTCTCAATTTACTCTATTTTCTTTTAAGTAGGTTATCGTTGATAAAAATCTGTATCAATGAATTTTTACTCTTTCTTCTTTTTTTTTTTTTATAAAGCAAGAATACTTAAATGATTTCTTACACTTTTAATTTCTGATATTAAGAAGTTATAATGATCTTCTAATTCTTCTATTGCAGCCTGTCTATTTCTATATACGTGATATCTTTCCATCATTGAGCAATAATCTAATCTCATTAATAATTGCTTTTCTTTAAGGGATTTTATTCATTCTTTTAATTGATTTAATTCAAGTCTCAAGTTGTATTCTAAACAGTTTAATTCATAACGATCACGAAAATCAATATTATGTGCGTAATAATTCATCATGAAATTAAACATAAACAGAATAAAATAGCAATAAAATAGCAACAAAATAGCAATATAATAATATATATAACTAATACAATAACCGTTGGCTCTGATACCAACTACGTATACCAGGATATATATATATATATATATATAATATAGTATATAATTAATAAAATATAGGAATATCAATAAAACAAATGCATGAAGTGCGGAAAATAAGGGCAGGCGGTACAACCGTCCTTAATGCATGAATAATGAGAAACAACAATATAAGATAAAATTAACTTCATTGAAAACATAGTACTTACAACGAGATTAATTCTCAAAGGATTGAAAGGCAGGAGACATGGAAGAAGTTTACAAGAGAGAGGTTTTTAGAGTGACGAGAGAGAAGGACTGGGAATGGCTTCAGATGAGAGTTTCCGAATGCCTTTCCTTACAAACAACTTGCCTATTTATAGGCTTCGAAACAATAACTTACAATAATATTACTGACATGTACAGTGACACCACTAACTCATACACAGTAAATAGGCGGCTACATTTATTAAACATGGGCGGCTACACAGTAAATGGACAGCTGGACGACTTTTAACCGACGGGCATCCTGAACAGTGTTCTGATAAAGACAATAATTACATAATCTGAGGGTCATAATTCGCCAATTCCAATTCAAACGGATCTTGAGAATCCATCAGATGCGAAGGATAATATGGAGAATTCTCATGGGAATGAGAGGCCTGTTGAGAGGGAGAAGCCTGTTGTAATGGTGATGATGTTGTCTGCTGTGCTGGAGATAATCTGACTTGATGGTCTTCTTCTTCATCACTATCTGAGACTTGTGACATTGCCTCAGCTAATTTTTTCAAATCTTTTTTATTGGTAATCGTTGCTAATTGAGCTTAGAATCTGCTTCTTTGAACAAGAACTTCAGGAGCCTTGGTAATCTTTGAGAACATTTTTACAACATGATCATAATTGTACTTTTTCAACCATTTTATAGAAACTTGACGGGCCAAGAACATAATGTTTTTAAGAGAAGGATGAGGTTTAATGACATATTCCCACTTCATAATCCAATTTAATTTGGTTTTAAGAAAGAAAAGGAGAAGTGGTGGACAGTGTGATAATGTGGGTGGATATTCATTTTGTAATGTGAAAGCCTGAAGACTCTCCTGGAGAGGAGGAGGGAGTATAAGAGATTCTGGTCCAAACTGATCCCACCATAATAAAAACCATCGTGGCAGGGTTTTAATTTCCTGTAATTTGTCAAAATGAAGAAACCAGGAGTGGCGCAAGTTTTTGTTTTGTCTTAAAAATGTCTTGTTCCATGCTTGCTGATAATCATAATAATCGAAGTAAGGAGGATCATACGGCTGAGAAAATTTTCTTGTCAAATATGGACTTTTTCCCCATTGTTCAAGGGTAAGAACCTGCTTAATAGTAATTTTGTGGAATGCAATAATCGGAGTTGCAGGTGGAGAAGGTTGAGATTGTAGAGAACAGGGAATTTTAGAAATAATAATGGAATCTGTGTCTACCAAAATAAATTCATAGAAATTTTGGGTCTTAGTAATATTTTGGGGAACATAATGCCAATCTGGTAATAAAAAAGCGTCAAGCAATTTTTGTGGTTCAAAAAGATGTTGTATTTCTGATTCGATTGGAAAGACAGGATGCCAAAGGGTTTCGAAATTAATCGGTGTGGGAGAAGGTTGAGATAATAGTGGAGGATTGATAATTTGGGAAGGACTAGAGCCAGAAGAAGAAGAAACAGCTTTTGAGTATGTAGGTAATTTTGGAGAAGATAATTGAGAAAATGGATTATAGGTTGGCCTAATGTTTTGTGGTAATGTCCCTAATACTGTATAGGGTTTTGGTGTAACAGAAGGACAGGGTGAAGAGTAAGGAGGAGAAGGTGGTTTGGCATAGGATGATTTGGATTTCACTCTGGACTTTGAGGAAGACATGATTTTCCCTGTAAGAATTCTCGGGATAGAAAATCAGGAAGAGAATTAGAATCTCCTTTAATATGCTCAATATCAAAATAAAAAATACTTAAAATAGCTTGCCATCTTGCAAATATTTGTTTGGCAGCCAAGTTTTTAACATCTTTAATTAAAACTTCCTTGGCTGATTTACAATCAATTCTAAGTAAAAACTTTTGATTTAAAAGATCATCTTGAAATTTAGAAATGCATAATACAATGGCTAAAATTTCTTTTTTAATAGTACTATAATTCTTTTGTGCAGGATTCCAGCATCCTGAATGGAATCTAATAATCTGTTCCTTTTCACTTGATAATTTTTGTTTCAAAATTCCTCCATAACCAAGATCAGAGGCGTCTGTTTCAACAGTTTTAAAAGCATTGGGAGATGGTAATTTTTTAACATGAGCTTTTATCTGTTTTACAATATTTGTATGTTCTTCTGTCCATGGAGGTGGGTTCTTTTTTAATCTTTTAAATAATGGTTTACATAATGGTCTTAATGCTTGATAAAAGTCAGCAACATAATTTAAACTTCCTAAGAATCTTTGTAATTGTTGCTTATCTTTTATTTCATCAGGGAATTTATTAGCAAATTCTATAGCCCAACTTATTGGAGTAATGGTTCCTTGATAAATATCATGTCCAAGGAATCTAATCTTGTCTTGGAATAATTTAATTTTGGATGATGAAACTACTAATCCATTTTGTTTAATTATCTGGACAAAAGTATTTAAATGTTTCCAATGTTGTTCAATTGATGAAGAGAATATTAATACATCATCTATATAGACTATAGAAAAATGAGTGAAGGGAGTAAATATTTCATTCATAATATTTTGAAATTCACTAGGAGCATTTTTTAATCCAAAAGGCATAACGTTCCATTCATAATGTCCAAATGGGACTGTAAATGCAGTTTTATACTTATCTTTTTCAGCAATTTGGATTTGCCAAAATCCACTTTTCATATCAAATTTTGAAAATATAGTGGCATCATAAAGTCGTGATAATAAGTCTTTTTTATTAGGAATAGGATACCTAATCCATTGTAAGACTTTATTTAATGGTTTGTAATTTATAACTAATCTGGGAATACCTCTTTCTAATTCTGCTTGCTTTTGTACATAAAAAGCAGCACAACTCTGATTTACTTTTTCTAATAAGTCATTTCGATAATAAATCATTAATCTCTTGTTTACAAAATTCTAATAATTCCTTATTCATTTGAATAGGTCTAGCTTTAGTAGGAATATTCTTTTCAGAAAATTCTTTTTCATAGGGTAATTCGACTATATGTTGTTTTCTACTCCAAAAAGCATTAGGTAAAGTAGAACATACTTCTTTTTCAATTATATTTTTAAAATTATTAATTTTTTGAATTAATAAGGGATCTTTTAATTGTTCTTCAATTCTTTTATATTTTAATTCCTGTTTTAAGAAATTTATTCGTTTTTCTTTCCTTTTAATCTTAACTTTTGTTAAAAAATTAATTTCTTTAGTTAATGAGGCTTCTTTTAAGGAATTAATTTCTCTAGAGACTGGAGGAAATAAAAATTTAAATTGAATTTCTTTCCCTAATACCTTAGTGGAAATTCTTTCTTCTGTTACGGAAAAAGGATAAAGTAAGGCAAGATGTGACACCTCGTTTTTACGTGTATTTTCACTGAAGGAATATTTTAATTTAATTATAATAATAGTTCTTTTATTTTAAATTATCAGATTTTAATCTCTGTTGAGTTTAAATTACTGTTTAATTTATTTTATCTTGTTTTTGGATTTAAAAATTAAATAGCTAGTTTTTACTAGTTATTTATTATATATTAGCTTTACGTTGTGTTTAAAATATTTTCTTGGTTTTTATTTATTTATTTGATGTGGTGTTTAATTTATTTCAGTCGTTTAATGTTTTTAAAATCATTTTCGGCGGATCAGTTTCTGGATCCCGGAAGTGAAGTTTGGACTTCATTTCTTTTCCCCTTCTTTTCTTTTTCCTTCCTTTTTGTTTTCCTTCTTTTATTTTTCTTCTTTTTTTCCTTTTTCTCTTCTTCCTCCCCGTGCTTCCCGTGCGTTCGGATTCTCTCTCTCCCTTCTCTTTTTCCTCTCCCGCCCAGCCTACTTTGACCAGCCATATCTCCGCCGTCCGGTGGAGGTGTCGTACACCACCCCCGCCATTCTCTTCCTCTCACGGCACACTACAACCCCTCCAATTTTCAGAGCCATCGGACCCACCGTTAGCCGCCACGAACGGCTCGAAGTTGCTGCCCCAGCCCAGTTTTTCCTCTGTTTTTCCTTTCCGCGCAGCCTCCTTCAACTGCCCATATCTCCGCCGTCCGGTGGAGGTGTCATACACCACCCCCACCATTCTCTTCCCCTCACATCAGGCTACAACCCCTCCAATTTTCAGGACCATCGGAGTCACCGTTAGCCGCCACGAGCCGCTCAAAGTAGCGGCACCAACCCAGATTTTTCCCCCTGTTTCCAAAAATTTCCTCCGCCTAGAACCGCCACTTGCCGGCGGCGTGGCCTCCACCACCCACCCAGAAAACTTCCCCTCCCTCCGGTGTACCACCCTCCAAAGATCTCCCCCAACCGTGCCGTCGTTTGGCCGGAAAAGCACATCTAAGCCGCACGGTTTGTCACCGTTTCCGGCGCCGTCGCACCACCTCCGGCCACCATCTTTTCACCACTTCTTCCCCTACCTCTTGCCGACCTAACCCACCCATTTCCGGCCTAGATCGGTCATAATTCGCCAATTCCAATTCAAACGGATCTTGAGAATCCATCAGATGCGAAGGATAATATGGAGAATTCTCATGGGAATGAGAGGCCTGTTGAGAGGGAGAAGCCTGTTTAATGGTGATGATGTTGTCTGCTGTGCTGGAGACAATCTGACTTGATGGTCTTCTTCTTCATCACTATCTGAGACTTGTGACATTGCCTCAGCTAATTTTTTCAAATCTTTTTTATTGGTAATCGTTGCTAATTGAGCTTGGAATCTGCTTCTTTGAACAAGAACTTCAGGAGCCTTGGTAATCTTTGAGAACATTTTTACAACATGATCATAATTGTACTTTTCCCACCATTTTACATAAACTTGACGGGCCAAGAACATAATGTTTTTAAGAGAAGGATGAGGTTTAATGACATATTCCCACTTCATAATCCAATTTAATTTGGTTTTAAGAAAGAAAAGGAGAAGTGGTGGACAGTGTGATAATGAGGGTGGATATTCATTTTGTAACGTGAAAGCCTGAAGACTCTCCTGGAGAGGAGGAGGGAGTATAAGAGATTCTGGTCCAACTGATCCCACCATAATAAGAACTGTGACGGCCCCAAATCCCCACGTACGGACACGGGGAAATCGAGACGTCCGGATGGTGACAACACGAGTCACCAGCCTATCGACGAGTGCCGAGTGTGTGTAAAAGCAACAAATGTGCATGAAGAAATACGCAGCGGATAGAAAAGACATATAACTAAGTACCAGAATTTTTCTAGTTTAATACAAAGCGATTCAAAACATACATAATAAAATATTACAAATACAAATATTGTTTCAAAACCAACTACAAGGCATAAACTCCAACTCAAAGCTCCGGCGGAGCTGCATCCTCGGGTTCAGCCTCCTCCTCCTCCTTGATCCCTGCACCAAAATCTACGGTACCAAAAATGGTGCCGCAGGTAAGTAAAATCTAAACACCACTAGATAAAAACATATTAAAACTCAAACAATATGCATGAATAAATGCCAATGCACAAAACCCACAAAACCATATTTTTTCCACGCGTGCCAAAAATCCCATTTGGCCCATAAACATAATCTTTACAAATGCCACGCCAAAAGTCCATTTGGCCCATTATCTAACTCAATCCAAAACCCATTAATTCGTATGCACCATGACCTCACCTAAGGGTCATCCGCACACCCTGGCTCCCGAGCGATGCCCAGTTCCGCGCCCCGCGCGTTCGTAACCAAGCATTCTCTAGCCCTCGCCAGCGAAGGGCCATGGAGTCGGTGCGTAGAGCGATGCCCAGTTCCACGCCCGGCGCGTTCGTAGCCAAGGATCCCCTAGCCCCCGCTCCCGTTGTCGCTCAGTTCCACGCCCCGCACGTTCGTAGCCAAGCCTCGACTCAGGGGACGTCACTCAGTATATTACGCTCCCGAGTGACCAGAGGAGCTCCACCGAGATAATACCCCATCCCGGCTTGGGGTCGTGGTACACACGCACCCGAAAATCCATTTACGCCAATAAAACATGATTTTCTCAATTTAAATAAAATGCACATGCATGCACCGTGTAAATGCAATCTCAATGCATGACATAACCAACCAAGCATAAATCAACAAATCAAGCAACTCCGTCCTCCATCCATCCGACCCTCAAACTCCTCGGACTCAGTCCGGAATCAACAAACCAACCAGATAAATTATTGAAAGAGCAAAATATATTTAAATCTAAAAGTAGAGTTTGGAAAATACTTACAGCGTTATACGGTATTTTTCGAAAGCTCACGGCGTTGCAAACGGCGGAGGAAAAGCTACTCAACAATGTATTTTACACTGTGGCCGTGGGTAGTAAATTACCCACTTTCGAACGGGGACAAACCAAGGCACGAAATTGATAGGGAATGGCCTTGAGATATTTATGAAGCTAAAGGAAGTGAGCTTTGGCTGTGGATGGCGGTGGAAACGGCGGTGGAAGTGCAAAAAGGGGCTGATCGGAGTTGAGCTCGTGCGAGCTGCTCCGGCAACGGATTGGGCCTGAAATTAGGTGGGTTAGGACGGCAAGAGGTAGGGGAAGAAGCTGTAAAGAGATGGTGGCTGGAGGTGGTGCGACAGCGCTGGAAACAGTGAAAAACCGTGCGGCTTGGAGGAGCTCGTGGTGGCTAACGGTGGCTCGGATTGTTCTGGATCCTAATCCAGAACCATCAATTAGCATCAAATAGTTAAAATATGCAATATTTCAGCTCAATCACACCCCCCAACTAGCTTTTTGCTAACCCTTGAGCAAAATAGTGAAAATTAATTGAGATGAATATTGCATAAAGATTGAAATTCAAACAAAAACAATCAAACTCAATTCTGAATTCTCACAAAAGTGACACGTTACTACTCAACCCCCAAGGGTTATACCCACCAAGACTATCTTCAACAATCTTTCACATAGAATTAAGGCAAATATCTCAGGACTCAAATGTGTGTGTGGAGCTAAACTTGTTGTGTGTTCCTCATTACTAGCCATGATTTGTCATAGGATTTTTCAACCTTAAGATTAATCATTGCTGATTCTAACTACCTCAAAGCCCAAGGGACTAGCAGTTTTCATGCCAGCTCTGTTTTTAAAGGTTGGACACTCAACCCCCAAAGTCTTGGGTAACTGTTTTTAGCCCTTTTTACTTAGGAAAGTTCGCTAAGCCGCCTTTATTTCTTCTTCTTCTTCTTCTTCTTCTTTTTTTTTTCTTGGCATGGCTCGGTAGTCCTGCAGTTTACTTCTCCAGTGTTAAATCAATGAATGGTATTTAAGGAACACTACAAGCGTAAGCATGTGCAAAATGTCCTTCAAACTTTGCCTTTCGTTCTACAGAAATCTTATCAAGTTTCATCTCAATAACTATACCATCCCGATGTTTCAAGCCACATATCAACAAAATATGATGCATCAAAAATCATGCTCTATGTTTAAGCTTGAAAATAAATCTTCAGAAATGATACCGCTCAACTACTCCACCAAGATGCTCAATCATAAATGTATCAGTGGGCATCAATTTTTTTTTTTAAATGACTGTGCACAATGCCACCTCCCAACTAGTGAGAGACATAGTCCTCAATGAATCGAACGAAAGAAACAAAGTGCACAGAACTAAGCAAGCAAAACAAACAATCAACAAGAGTTATAAAATCAAATGCAAAAGAACAAATAAAAGAAAATGCAAGTAAAGAAAACTGTAAAGAAGGAGAAGCAACTCAAAATACTTCCCAGGGAGCTCTATCAACCACAAACAGCTGCTCATCCGTGAAACTATCATCGAGAGGAAAGTTGACATTTGAAGAAGAAGATGATGACAATCTAGAGAGGTGGTCAGCTACCATGTTTTCAACTCCTTTCTTGTCCTTAATGTTGATGTTGAACTCTTGAAGTGGTAAAGAAGAATCTGCAAAACAATCAAAAGATTCAAAGTCATCTTCATTAATATGATCAATTTTTTCATTAAGTAAAAATTCAGGTGTCTGAAAAATAGAATCATTATCAGAGAAAAGAGAATTTGAGCAAATAAACTCTGTTGGTGTCAAACTCTCCACAGCATTCAAATCACTTGTGTCATCAAAATGTGATGGCATTTTGCCAGCATTGAAAACGTTCAACTCAAGTGTCATATTCCCAAAGGTAAGCTTCAAAACACCACTTCTGCAATTGATCAAAGCATTTGATGTAGCTAGGAATGGCCTTCCAAGGATGACAGGAGCTTGGTAAATAGTGGAGACTGGTTGCTGCATATCAAGAACTACAAAATCCACTGGGTAGTAGAATTTGTCCACCTGGACCAACACGTCCTCTACAATACCCCTCGGTACCTTAATTGATCTGTCAGCCAACTG
>QGSO01016352.1:360454-404152 GCA_011037825.1 Carya cathayensis | reverse complement strand
AGCAAATAAACTCTGTTGGTGTCAAACTCTCCACAGCATTCAAGTCACTTGTGTCATCAAAATGTGATGACATTTTGCCAGCATTGAAAACGTTCAACTCAAGTGTCATGTTCCCAAAGGTAAGCTTCAAAACACCACTTCTGCAATTGATCAAAGCATTTGATGTAGCTAGGAATGGCCTTCCAAGGATGACAGGAGCTTGGTAAATAGTGGAGACTGGTTGCTGCATATCAAGAACTACAAAATCCACTGGGTAGTAGAATTTGTCCACCTGGACCAACACGTCCTCTACAATACCCCTCGGTACCTTAATTGATCTGTCAGCCAACTGCAGCGTGATGGAGGTCTTTTTTAGCTCACCCAATCCCAACTGTTCATACACTGAAAACGGTAGCAGGTTCACACTACTCCCCAAATCAAGTAAAGCTCTCCCAATGCGTGATTCGCCGATCATAATGGAAATGTTGGGAGAGCCGGGATCTCCAAACTTCTGAGGAGTCTCGCTCAATATCAATGCACTAACTTGCTCCGTCAGGAAGGCTTTCTTCTTTACATTAAGCTTCCTCTTCACTGTGCACAAGTCCTTCAAAAATTTTGCATAAGAAGGCACTTGTTGAATGGCATCCAAGAGTGGAATATTGATCTTCACTTGCTTGAAGATCTCTTGAATCTCCGTGTGATACTTGTTCTTTTGGCCAGCTGCCAATCTCTGAGGATAAGGAACCACAGGTTGGTATCCCTTACTAGTTTCAGCATCTACACTCACAGGCTTCTTCAGCTCTGGTCTCACTATCTCTGGTTCTTTCTCAACTTCATCAGTCTCCGTTACATCTTCAGGTGTAGGAGCAACTACCTGTGTGTCTATAGGCATCTCTGGTCGGGAAACTTCCTTCCCACTTCTCAAAGTAATAACTGCCTTCGCTGTCTCAATAACGTCCCCTGAGACATTATGCACTTGTTGTTGTTGCTGCCTGTACACTTGAGGATTAGGCTGAGGCTGCGCTGGAAATTTCCCTTTCTCTAGGGTGCTCAAGGTTGTGCTCATCTTATTCATAGTGCCAGCAACTCATTTATGGCCTGAGTATTTTGATTATTTGTGGTGGCCTGAATCTGCATGAATTGTTGAAGTGTATTGGCCATCTGTGCCATACTGTCATCTAGAGTTTTCTTCCAGATGATGAAGGTTGAAAACTCTGTGCAGCCATATGAGGCTGAAATCCAGGAGGAGCTACAGAAGGATAGCTCTGAGGATTCTGATATGATGGATACTGATGCTGAGGAGCATTCTGATGAAATGGTTGCTGTTGAGGTGGTGGGGACCACCAGGTTGATCATTTCTCCATGAGAAATTTGGGTGATTCCTCCACCCCGGATTATATGTGGTAGAGAAAGGCTGATTCTGTGCTCTATTCACCCAGTTAGTTGATTGCATTTGCTCAGACCCACTTTCTTGAAATACTGGCATTATCGGGCAGTCTTGGGTCTTATGGTTTGAATCAGCACATATAGAACATGCCTCTGCTACTTTCACAGCCTTCACTTTGTCCATTTCCATGACCTCCATTCTTCTAAAAAAATAAACCGAACAAAATAAAACATAAAACAGAAAAATGAAAACAAGTATATCTTGCGTCTAAACCAGCAACTGAAAGGGAAAATGAATTCAAACCACTTAGTTTAGGTATGGAAAACAATAGCAAAACAAACTAAATGCAGAAAATAAAACAAGTGCTGCTCTTTTTTCAAGTCTAGAGTAAATTCTGTGTGTGTGTTCCCCCTCTGAACTAAGCTTCCAGCCCCTTAGTTTTATAGGTCAGCTTGTGTGTTTGCTGCCCTCTCATTTTCTGTCCGTGATTTATGCATGTTTTCGGTGCATGAATTCCAACCGTGATGCTTGTTTTCTGCATCTGTTTTTTTCTGCATTTTGCCGTGTGTTACTTTCATGCATGTGCTGATTTGAGTTCTAGCTTTGATTGTTTTTTTCTGCAGGTGCAAGTTGTTGCCGTGAAAGTTGATTTTCTGCTTGACTTTTCTTTGTTCTCTGCATCCGTGAATTATGCTTGCATGTGCTGCTTTGCCGTGAGATACTTTCTGCTGCAAGTGTTGATTGGCCGAGTGATTTCAGCTTGTTTCCTCCTACATGTGCTGTCAACTTCCTGATTTTCTGCATGTATTTTTTTCTCTGCATGTGTAGCTGCCGTGAGGTTGATTTTCTGCATGTGTGAGCTTGACTTTTCTATTTTCTGCATTGCTGACTTTCTATTTTCTGCATTTCTGCATTTTTATTTTCTGCATTTCTGTTTTTTGCATTGCTGACTTTCTGTTTTTTGCATTTCTATTTTCTGCATTTCTGCATTTCTATTTTCTGCATTTCTGGACTGCATGTGCATGTGTGCTTTGCTTCCCTTTTATTTTTTGCATGTGTTTCTTTTTTTTTCTGCATGTGTTTGTGCTTGTGTATTTTCTGCATTGCTGTCTGAGTGATGCATCTCCCGTGGGCCCAAGTGTTTCCTCTCCTCTGCATATGCATGTGTGAGCTGTTGCCTTGCATGTGTGTTGAGCTGATGCTTATTTTCCTGCATGTGTTTTGGCTTTATTTTTCTGCATGTGTAAGCTTTCTGCATGTGCTTTGGTTTGCTTTATTTTCTGCATGTGTTGCTGTATGTGAGTTCCAGCTTGTGTGAGTGGTTGCTTTTGCCGTGAGTTTCCTGCATCTATGATGAGAATTTTCTGCATGTGGTTTGCTGTATTTTTTCTCATGTGTGCCGTGATTTGCTGCTGTCCAAGTCAGTTTCTGCAGCAGATTTTCTTGATTTTTTTTGTTGCCCAACTTGTGCAGAATTTCAGTGGAGAAGAGCAGCAGAATTTCATGGAGAAGATCAGCTGAAAAATGGTGGAAAGAGTAGCTTATGTTGGATGACTTTTCAGCACAATAAAACAGCTTGTCTCTTTTAGTTGAAAACTCCTACACGGTTCTCCTCCACTCCCAATTCACTCCAGCCGAAATTCTCACAATTAACTCCACAAACTTTGTCACTCTACAAGTCAAGCACGGCTCTTCCTATAGAGAATTAAAATTCCACCGATTCTACACCTCAAACCAAGCACATGGAACCTCTAATTTCTTTCTAATCCAACCACCCTTTTTTTATTTCTTTTCTTGTGCAACTCTCACCAATCCAAATCAAGACATTTTAGCCAACATCAAATAGTTCCAACCGGATCCCATTTGAATTTTATTCAAGCTGAAAATATGAAGAAAGAAATAACATTCAAAAATAAATATCAAAATTATGTTATATATTTGAAGAGATATTGCCCAATTATATCATAGTTATAAAATTAAGTATAAACATGATATTAATCAATTAAAAATCACAACTCGAATTTATGCTTATTAACTATTTTTCCATCTAAAACCAATAATAATGTCATGAGGAATTTAAAATATATTGGTTTTAAATAGTTAAAATATGCAATATCTCAGCTCAATCATGTGATGAAGCACTAAAACTGCATGATTAAGCTACTTAAGTGAATAAATTGTTTAATAAAAAAATGATTTAAGTACTTAATTATGCAATAGATCACAATACTTGAGTCAATTGATAATTCTGACATTCTTAGTGCTTTTGAAGATTTATAATGCAATTATTTCACATGAAAATAAATATTTGAATTTTATTCCTCTTATAACAGGAAATGTTTGGAAGAGAAATGGAAGAATAGAGAAAAGCCCAAAGAGCGAGGTGTGGAAGAATGTGAGAAGAAGAGTAGATGAATTTTGAGACTAAACATTTCTTAAATATCGAGCTTGATGGGCTTGCTAGTAGCTAGACATCTGGTTAGAGAGATTGAGGGAGTGCTGGGCTTCGAGAGATTGAGAGAGAGATAATCTATTTTGAGCTGAGTGGTAGTCACGGATGCAACTCAACACACAACAACAGCACATGCAGAAAAAGAAAATGGCAGCTGGAACTTACACGCACATGCAGAAATATGATGCAGCAGAAATTCAACTCACGGCTACACATGCAGATTCACGGCTACACAGCTACACATGCAGAAATTAAACACATGCAGCAGAAATCAACCAGCACATGCAGAAAGTGGAATCACTCGGACAACATCATTCACAAAGCAGAAAATGATCACAGCTCACAGCTCACAGCTTATGGATGCAGAGAACAAAGAAAAGCATGCAGAAAAGTAACTCACAGCATGCAGAAAAATGAAGCAGAAAATCACGGAAGTTGACAGCAACCATGGCATCTCACGTGCAGCAGCTCTCATCACACTTAAAGCAGAAAGTCAAAGCAGGAAAACCACAGCACATGCAACAGCATCAATCACGGCAAACCAAACCTCAATGCACAAGTCTCTCACGGCACCTCAACACACAAAGCTGCAACCCATGACAGCAAACCAATACATGCATCATTCGGGCAGCAGCAGAAAAACGTGCAAGAAATCCATGGACAATTCAAACTGAACACATGACTCGACAGCTCACACAGAAAATAGAAAAGAAAGAACACATGCATTAAAACGTGATTGATGCAAAGTTGGAACTCACGGAAACAGACAGCACGCAAGCATCACGGAGTGATCTACGGGGAAGCATTTTTTTCCGTTATAAAAAGAGACTCGTCTTTCTTTTCTGGATATAGCATACCAAATGATAGCAGACGGAGGCAGCGAGGGCAGTTTTTTTAGTTTTACTATTGTTTTCCTTCAGTTTACGTAGCAAGGGGGAGACTGTATTTTTTTGTTTCAGTTTTTCTGTTTTATTTTTTTGTTGGGTAGTTGCCTTCCTTCTTTGTTTCATTTTCAGTCTTAAGTTTATTTTTTTATAAGACGTGTTCTACTAGTTTCGGTCTTAAGTTCTACTTATTTTATTTTCAGTATTGGTTTCGTTTTGGTAGAGAAGATTCGCTCGCTTTTATTTTTCATTCTCGTTTTTTTATTTACGATTACTTCGTTTAGCATTTTTTTTCTTTCTTTCTTCCTTCGTCCAGTTTAACATTTAATTTACGTTACTTTCTGTTTTCATTTTTCATCTTGTTTTTGGAAAGTTTAGCTTTAGTTCTCTTGCATTCGGCGTTATTCATTTTTATTTTATTTTATTTCTTTTTACAAATTTTATTATGGATTCACTTAGATTTATTTTTTTTACTAAAAATATTATGTGTAACTAATTTCTAAAGCTTGGGTTGTGGAATGAGATTTAATATATTTTAGATTCTAGTTTGATGCAATATTTTGTTGTTTAATGTTGATTTCACTAAGTTACTAGTTGAATTTTAATAGAAAATAGATTGCGGCTCTTGCTCTTGTTTTGTTGTTGACGTAAGGCACAACAAAAGCTTGAAATTATCAAGGCTTCTTTCGATGGATTATAAATATAAGTTTGGCTAGTAAATTAGAGAATTTCTTGAGAAAATATTGCAAAAACTTGAGCTTAATTTCTTATCTTCCGAATATCAATACCTTGACTGGATTGTTAATCGAGAAATTATCTAGAATCCGAAATAAAAAGAATCTCAAACCCAACCCAAGTGTTTGTTAATTTGCCTTTTTGATCAGAAACTCTTATTTCAATTTCTATTATTTTTTGTATTGCATTTTAATTTTATTTTCATCTCTCATACTCGATTCAATTGTTACTCACAAATCCCTTATACGCTTTGATAACCCACTGTCCCTGTGGAATACAATTTTGGACTTATCCTTGATACAACTTGACACTTCTATACTTGGAAGCACATTCAAAACCGAGTCACCGAAGGTGGTGCGACGGCGCTGGAAACAGTGAAAAACCGTGCGGCTTGGAGGAGCTCGTGGTGGCTAACGGTGGCTCGGATGGAGGTGAAACTTGGTGGGGATGTTCACCGGTGAGAGGGGAAGAAAACTGGGTGGGTGGTGTATGCCACGCCGCAGGCGAGCGGCGGTTCTGGGCGGAGAAAGAAATCGGCAACAGGGGGAAAAACAGAGCAGGGGCAGCAACTTCCAGGGGCTCATGGCGGCTAACGGCTGGTCCGATGGCTCTGAAAATTGGTGGAGATGAACTCTGGTGGGTGATTGAGCCGAAATATTGCATATTTTAACTATTAAAAACCAATGTATTTTAAATTCCTCATGACATTATTATTGGTTTTAAATGGAAAAATAGTTAATAAGCATAAATTTGAGTTGTAATTTTTAAATTGATTAATATCATGTTTATGCTTAATTTTATAACTATGGTTTAATTGGACAATATTTCCTCACATATATAATATATTTTTTTTCTTGTTAATTTATTTCGAGTGTTATTTCCTTATTTTCAGTTTAAATAAATTTCAAAAGAGATCCGATTCTGAGCCACGGCGCATGTTATATGAGTTTTTCAAAGCAGTGGATTTGGGCAGCCGAAAATGTTGAAAGAATTGTCGGAATGAAAATCATGGAGCACGTCGAATGAAGAAAAAAAGCTGCTATTCTACGGAAATCGTTCCGTCAGCAATTGTTATTTTTTTCATCTTTTGGGATAAATTCTTACCAAAAGTGGAGTTGGCATTCAACTTATTTCTTCGGCTGTTGAGTTTAGGAATGAAGTGTCTTTGACTTATTGGGTGGATGTTTTTAATTGGAAAGGAGTGAGTGGTTGAATTGAGAGTGTGCAGTCGGTGGGTACATGATTAGAAGTGTTGTGCTGGAGTAATTTGATTGGCTGGAATTAGTTTGGGTTGCTGAAAGTGCAAGAGTTAGGAGAGTTGAATTTGTTGGAGTTGAGAGACGTGGGGGACTTGAGAAGAAAAGTTGGTGGATGTTTTGAATGATGCAGAAACTGATTTGGACAGCAGCAAACCACGGCAAAACTTTAATGCAAGAAACAAATACATGCAGCAGAGTTTCCACCGAAAACATGTACAGCATACATCACTCACAGCATGCAGAAAAGTTAAACTTAATGCAGAAAGTTAAAGCAAGCTGAAATCACGGCAGCAAACACACTTGCAGCAGAAAGTATCCCACGGCAGAAGCAACTCACGGCAAAGCAGCACATGCAAGCATAATTCACGGATGCAGAGAACAAAGAAAAGTCAAGCAGAAAATCAACTCTCACGGCAGCAACTTACACCTGCAGCTGGAATTCAAAACAACACATGCATCACTCAACACAAACACATGCAAAAAGCAGAAAAGTTGGACAGCTTACACATTAAGCAACTCACGGCAGCAGCAACTTACATCAGCAGGAAAGACATGCTGGAGCCCACGGCACATGCAGTTCAGAAATGCAGTTCAGAAATGTAGAAAATTAAAACTCAGCACATGCAGAAATCAAAAGGCAACAAACTGAACACATGCAGGTCTCATTCGGGCAGCATACAAGCACTTCACACGTTGGCACACATGAGGAAAAATAAAGCAAACCACAAGCAGAAAAATGATGCAGAAAACAGAAAATACACAAACACATGCAGAAAATAAAGAGGCACATGCAAAGCAAATCACGGCTGGAATTCATGCACCGAACACATGCATCAATCACGGATGGAAAAAGAAGCAGCAGTACATGGAAAAGAGAAGAAAACACAAGCAGGAAAACAAGCAGCAAATTACGGACAGAAAATGAGAGGGAAGCTAACACATGCAGACCTTATAAAACTAAGGGGCTGGAATTGACTACAGAGAGAATTTACTCTGCACTAGAGCGTTGCAGCAGAAGCTTGTTTTGCTGGTTTCTTTTCCTGTTTTTCGTTTGCTTCAGACTTTGTTAAAGACAACAGTTTTTAGTTTTTCTTTCCTTCTTCGTTCAGTGTTCATTTCCTTTCTTTCTTTCGGCAGCTTCAGTTTCATTTTATTTGAGCTTCAGTTCACTTCAGTTTCATTTTATTTCATTCGGCAGCTTCAGTTTCATTTTATTTGAGCTTCAGTTTCATTTTATTTGAGCTTCAGTTTCATTTTATTTCATTCGGCAACACTTCATTTTATTTGATTTTTCTGCAGTTTACATGGAGCAATGTTTATTTTCTGTTTTCATTCCATGCAATTTTTTTTTCGGTAGCTTTCATGTTTTAACATGTCATTTTCTTATTTTTCCGTTTAGCTAGAGGTAGCAAAGTAATTTATTTTTTTCTTTCTTTCTTTTTCAGTTTTAGACGGAGTTTCTTTATTTTTTTTTTGTTTCCATAGCAGTAGGGTAGTCTTGAATTTTATTTCTTTTCTTCTCGTTTAGATAGGCGGCTTATTTTATTCTTCTTGCTTTCGTTTAGACGAAGGTGCAGTAGAGTAGAGTTTTAGTTTATTTTTAGGAGAGTTCCAGACCTTGTTGAAGTCGGCGATTTATTTTTTTTCACGTTGTTGTTCTTATTTGGTTCATGTTTCATTTTTACGTTGGAGACAATTTTTCTTCATTCTTACTGTTCTTATTCTCTGTTTACATTTCCTTGTTCCGTTCAGCATTTTAATTGCTTTTCAGTTCAGCGTTTCTTTTCTTTCGGATACTTTTCTCTTTTATTTTCTTTGGAGTAGAGCATCTTTATTTATTTGTTATCTCTTCTTTCATTTTTATGTTCTTGTGCTATTTTTGTGTATTTTATTTTTGTTATAAATAATGTTTATTTAATTTTCATAACTTTGTGTTGAACCTTTAATTTGGGGTTTTTCAATATTCAGTGCATGTTTGTCATTTATTTTCTAATCTAGTTTAAATTCTTAATTTAGTTTTATTAATTTCTGAATTTAATCTATTAGTCATTTACATTCTAATCCGACAATCAAAAATCTAAAAACATGAATCTAGTCCATGACTAGTAACCTCTTCATCCATTGCACATACCATCTGTTTTTTTTTCTCTTTGTGAAGTTTTTCACACTTTTTCAACGAGTTTAATTTTTGAGTAACTTTCCCTGAGGAGACGATCTAGGAATTTATTCCTAATTATTACACGACGTCCTCCTGCACTTGGGAGAGCATTAGTGCTACTCATTTTTGAGTGAGTCAGCATGCATCACAAATTTTGTCTTTAAGAAAATTTACCTTTGGTAAACCTCTTACAAGATCATTTTTTGAAAGTTTGGAAATAAGTTCCATGTTAGCATGACCTAGTCTTCTATGCCATAGCCAATTAGTTTTATTTTGAGCTGAAAAACAAATAGCATCTTGTGAGGTAATTTCTTCAAAATCGATTGTATAAATATTGTTACTTCTAAAAGCAATAAAACAAATATTACAATCATGATCATTCAAAATAATGCACTTATTCATTTTGAAAGTAACTGTAAATCCTTTATCACATAATTGACTTATGTTCAAAAGCTTATGTTTTAAAACTTCAACAAGTAGAACATCTTCAATTATGAGAAANGCTACTCGCTCCCAAGAGAAATCTTGAGCTAACGGATTTCCCCAGGCCACCTTAACCAAAGGTATCGTCTTGGACCTCAACTGTTGCTCCTTCCAATCCATGATCTGCGACGGAACAACCTCATAAGTAAGGTCCGATTGCAACTGAATACTCTCTGGGTCGACAAAGCGTGGCTCTTGTTGACCAAAACTCTTCTTCAAGGATGACACGTGAAAGACATCATGAATATCCCCAAAATAATCTGGCAAAGCAATTCTATAAGCAACGGACCCTATCTTCTCCAAAATCTGGAAAGGGCCGACATACCTCGGATCCAGTTTCCTCTTTTTACCAAAACGCTTAACTCCTCTCATGGGAGAGACTTTGATATAAACCCAATCAGCTTCTTCAAAAGATAACTCTCTCCTCCTGGTATCAGCGTAATTTTTCTGACTACTCTGAGCCGACGCCATTTTATCCCTGATGATCCGAACTTGGCTTTGCATCTTTTGAATTATTTCGGGTCCAATTATCCTACTCTCCCTGACTTCATCCCAACACAAAGGCGATCTACACTTCCTCCAATAAAGAGCTTCATAAGGAGCCATCTGAATGGTCACATGGAAGCTATTATTATACGCAAAATCTATGAGTGGCAAGTGATTTTCCCAACTCCCTTGAAATTCCATGACACATGCTCGTAACATATCTTCAAGGGTCTGAATGGTGCGCTCCGATTGACCGTCCGTCTGCGGGTGGTATGCAGTACTGAACTTCAGCTTAGTACCCAATGCTGTATGCAAACTTTTCCAAAATTGAGACGTGAACCTTGGGTCTCGATCCGACACTATACTCTTCGGTATGCCGTGCAACCGCACTATCTCTTTCACATACAGGCGAGTCAACTTACCCAAGGAATCAGTATTATTAACAGGCAAGAAGTGAGCACTCTTCATTAACCGATCAACAATCACCCAAACAGAGTTTTTCCCACTAGGAGTTCTCGGCAAGCCCACTACAAAATCCATCGTGATGTCGTCCCACTTCCACTTAAGAACAGGGAGGGGTTGGAGCATACCAGTGGGTCTTTGATGCTCGGCCTTGACTTGACGGCACGTGTGGCATTTCTCAACATACGAGGCAATATCCCTCTTCATTCCATCCCACCAATAATTTTTCTTCAAGTCCCGGTACATCTTCGTACTACCGGGATGTACAGAATAAGGGGCCGCATGAGCTTCTGCCATGATCCACTCCTTGAATTCTGAATCCTTGGGGATCACTCTACGATCTCGAAACTGAAGTATTCCATCTTTATCCATACTATAGTGCAACGGCCCTCGAGATTTTCTGACTCTTTTTCTGATATCCAGCAGCTTCGGATCTTTCCTTTGAAGAGTCTTCAGTTCTTCAAAATCAGTTACTCGAATATCAAGAACTGAAGATAAAATCTCCTCTTGCTGTGAACTTTCAATAAGGAGTCTTCTCATCCCACAAAGCAAAGAATCCAATCCTGGCGACTCGGCCTCATTTTCCAAATGCGATTTTCGGCTCAAAGCATCAGCAACTATATTTGCCTTCCCCGGATGGTACTTGATCTCGCACTGGTAGTCACTGATTAGCTCTAGCCATCGCCTCTGCCTCATGTTCAGATTCTTTTGGGAAAACAACTGCTTCAAACTCTTGTGATCGGTGTATACTTCGCAAGCTTCCCCATACAAGAAGTGCCGCCAGATCTTGAGAGCAAAAACAATCGCAGCCAATTCCAAATCGTGCGTCGGATAATTCTTCTCATGATCCTTTAGCTGACGGGATGCATAAGCAACAACCCGTCCTTCCTGCATAAGGACACAACCCAATCCAAATTTAGACGCATTGCTGAAGACTACGAATGGCTTCTGTGGTTCTGGGAGCGCTAACACTGGTGCAGTCGTCAACCTGTTTTTCAATTCTTGGAAGCTTCTCTCACACTTATCTGACCAAACAAATTCTGCATTCTTTCTAGTCAAAGCTGTGAGAGGTCCGGATAGGCGAGCAAATCCCTCCACAAATCTTTGGTAATATCAGGCAAGTCCCAAGAAACTCCGGATCTCGCGCACTGTTGTCGGACGTTGCCATGACAAAATGGCTTCCACCTTACTAGGATCAACAGCCACTCCGTCTCGGGAAATCACATGCCCAAGAAATCTGACTTCCTCCAACCAGAATTCACACTTGCTGAGATTAGCATACAACTGGTGTTCTCTTAATTTCCCAATAACTAGACGAAGATGGTAAACATGCTCTTCAACATTTGGGGAATAAATCAGAATATCATCAATGAATACTACCACAAAGGAATCTAGATAAGGTCGAAATACCCTATTCATTAAATCCATGAAAGCAGCAGGGGCATTGGCTAACCCAAACGACATCACCTTAAATTCATAATGCCCATATCTCGACCTGAAAGCAGTTTTGGGCACATCCTTGTCTCTTATCCTCAACTGGTAGTATCCTGACCTCAGATCAATCTTCGAGAATACAGCTGCTCCTTGAAGCTGATCAAATAAATCGTCGATCCGTGGGAGAGGATATTTATTTTTGATGGTCACCTTATTTAATTCCCGATAATCGATACACATACGGAGGGTTCCATCTTTCTTTTTAACGAACAACACTGGCGCACCCCACGGCGAAGTACTTGGTTGAATGAACCCCTTATCTACCAGCTCCTGCAATTGAGTCTTCAACTCTTTCAATTCAGCCGGTGCCATGCGGTAAGGAGCTTTATGTACAGGAGTTGCTCCAGGTTCCAAGTCTATAACAAACTCCATTTCACGAATAGGGGGTAGCCCAGGCAAGTCTTCCACAAACACATCCGGAAATTCCTCCACAACGGGAATGTTTACCAAAGACTTCTTCTCAGACGGTGTAGACACCATCTGAACTAAGAAGGCATCCGCTCCCTATGCAATCTCTCTTCTTGCTTGAATTGCCGATATAATTGTTGGCTTTTCTTTTAGCTTACTCCCTGCAAATTCCAGACAATCACCATCTGAAAGCTGGAAGCTAATTACCCGACTTCTACAATTAATACTTGCAGAATATCGGTATAGCCAATCCATCCTGAGGATGATATCAAAACCCAACAGCTTAAACACCACCAAATCAGCATCCAAGAATCTTCCATCAAAATTTAATGGGCAACCCAAGGCAACCTTGGAACACCATACCATTTCACCATTTGGAAGACTCACCACTAATGATTTTGGTAGGGGTCCCGTAACCAAATTACATATTCGTGCGAATGTAGATGACACAAATGATTGAGATGCACCCGAATCAAACAATGTGCAAGCATAAAAATCATACAACCGAACTCTTCCTGAATCAAGCACATATACCCATGAAATCCAAGAATAAAGAAAAACCAACCACACCAAACATTAAATCCAAAAATTAATTTAGAATCATACCTGTAATCACTCCAACATCGTGGGTCGCTGGTGCCTCATCATCCACCTCTCCAGGGGTAACAGCATATACTCAAGCCTGCGCTACTTGCCTCTGATTAGTTCTTCCACCACGTCGACCTCCACGGCTTTCTTGAACTCTAATGGGGCACTCACGAGCAATATGCCCCACTTGGCCGCATCGGTAACACTGGGGTCCACCACTCAGCCGACACTCGCCCTCATGGGCTCTATTACAAAGTCCACAAATTGGCACCCGGCCTACCATACGCACTCCTGAGGCTGTTTGTGATCGAGTCCCGAACCGCTGAACAAATTTCTGAGGCGAACCAGAGCTACTTCCTTCTCCAGTAACACCCCGCCTCTTATGTCCTGGAGGGGAGCCCATACTCAGATTATTCTCTCGCTCCACAAGAGTGGCCACGTCCACTAAATCCTGAAAAGTGGATATCCGGTGGCTGACTACCATACGACATATGTCAGGGCTTAGACCCTCCTGGAAACGCTCAGCTTGCATTTCCTCTGTGGCGATGAGGTGGGGAGCAAATCGCCCAAGTTCTACAAATCTTCGGGCGTACTGTTCCACAGTCATGCTCCCTTGGACCAAGTGTGAGAACTCTCCTGCTTTTTGCCGCCTTACAGAAGCAGGAAAGAAGCGATCATTAAACTCTTTCTTGAAGCGCTGCCAAGTCACAGCGGCGAAAGACCCCAATTCTGATTCCAGCATTACTCTCTTGGTATCCCACCAATCAAAAGCGGTGCCTTGCAATAGATAGCTGGCGTAGAGTACTTGTTGCGCCTCAGTGCAACCACATACCTCAAAAGTTCTTTCCAAGTCTTTGACCCACTTTCCAGCTTGAAGTGGATCCTCTTCCCCAGTGAAGTGTGGACTTCTATGCGCCAGAAAGCGCTCATAGGTGCACCCAGCTTGCACCCCTCAACTAGGCCCTCCAGGTAGTAGCCATGGTCCTCCTTGTTGCCAAGGCCCTCATTGCTGTGGCCAAGGACCTCCTGGTTGTGGCCAAGGCCCTCCTTGTTGTGGGCAAGGCCCTCCTTATTGAGGCCTAAAATTTTGTTGCATAAATTCCGTCATTTGCCGTATAGCTTGGGCTATGGAATCATCTCTCTGTGTAACGTCCCGTGGCCCTTGAGTAGATTTCCTTGATCTCACCATTTTCCTGCCACCACAACCTTTGACCCCCTTTTAGAAAACAAAAACAAAACTAAAACCAACACCACATAACAAGAACAAAAGAAACCAGCATGCAATAACATATCCAAATATATAAAACACGCAAACAAGCTCAAACAAATACAAAACAAATAAAACACGTCAAATAGCAACTTTACTTAAAATAAATTTTAAAACACGACTTTAAAAACATTATGGTACTACCTACGGGACATGTGGTTTTACCCAGAGCCGAACTGCTCTGATACCACTTGTGACGCCCCAAAATCCCCACGTACGGACACGGGGAAATCGAGACGTCCGGATGGTGACAACACGGGTCACCACCCTATCGACGAGTGTCGAGTGTGTGTAAAAGCAACAAATGTGCACGAAGAAATACGCAGTGGATAGAAAAGACATATAACTAAGTACCAGAATTTTTCTAGTTTAATACAAAGCGGTTCAAAACATACATAATAAAATATTACAAATACAAATATTGTTTCAAAACCAACTACAAGGCATAAACTCCAACTCAAAGCTCCGGCGGAGCCGCATCCTCGGGCTCAGCCTCCTCCTCCTTCTCGATCCCTGCACCAAAATCTACGGTACCAAAAATGGTGCCGCAGGTAAGTAAAATCCAAACACCACTAGATAAAAATATATTAAAACTCAAACAATATGCATGAATAAATGCCAATGCACAAAACCCACAAAACCATATTTTTTCCACGCGCGCCAAAAATCCCATTTGGCCCATAAACATAATCTTTACAAATGCCACGCCAAAAGTCCATTTGGCCCATTATCCAACTCAATCCAAAACCCATTAATTCGTATGCACCATGACCTCCCCTAAGGGTCATCTGCACACCCTGGCTCCCGTGCCACACCGCGGTATCCACCACGCGTATGACACATAAACGAGCGATGCCCAGTTCCGCGCCCCGCGCGTTCGTAGCCAAGCATCCTCTAGCCCTCGCCAGCGAAGGGCCACGGAGTCGGTGCGTAGAGCGATGCCCAGTTCCACGCCCGGCGCGTTCGTATCCAAGCATCCCCTAGCCCTCGCTCCTGTTGTCGCTCAGTTCCACGCCCCATGCGTTCGTAGCCAAGCCTCGACTCAGGGGACGTCACTCAGTATATTACGCTCCCGAGTGACCAGAGGAGCTCCACCGAGATAATACCCCATCCCGGCTTGGGGTCGTGGTACACACGCACCCGAAAATCCATTTACGCTAATAAAACATGATTTTCTCAATTTAAATAAAATGCACATGCATGCACCGTGTAAATGCAATCTCAATGCACGACATAACCAACCAAGCATAAATCAACAAATCAAGCAACTCCGTCCTCCATCCATTCGACCCCCGAACCTCTCGGACTCAGTCCGGAATCAACAAACCAACCAGATAAATTATTGAAAGAGCAAAATATATTTAAATCTAAAAGTAGAGTTTGGAAAATACTTACAGCACTATACGGTATTTTTCGAAAGCTCGTGGCGTTGCAAACGGCGGAGGAAAAGCAATGCAACAATGTATTTTACACTGTGGCCGTGGGTAGTAAATTACCCACTTTTGAAAGGGGACAAACCAAGGCACGAAATTGATAGGGAATGACCTTGAGATATTTATGAAGCTAAAGGAAGTGAGCTTTGGCCGTGGGTGGCGGTGGAAGTGCAAAAAGGGGCTGATCGGAGTTGAGCTCGTGCGAGCTGCTCCGGCAACGGATCGGGGCCGAAATTAGGTGGGTTAGGACGGCAAGAGGTAGGAGAAGAAGCTGTGAAGAGATGGTGGCCAGAGGTGGTGCGACGGCGCCGAAAACGGTGAAAAATCGTGCAGCTTTAAGGAGCTCGTGATGGCTAACGGTGGCTCGGATGGAGGTGAAACTTGGTGGGATGTTCACCGGTGAGAGGGGAAGAAAACTGGGTGGGTGGTGTAGGCCATGCCACCGGCGAGCCGCTGTTCTGGGCGGAGAAAGAAATCGGCAACAGGGGGAAAAACAGAGCAAGGGCAGCAACTTCCAGGGGCTCGTGGCGGCTAACGGCTGGTCCGATGGCTCTAAACATTGGTGGAGATGAACTCTGGTGGGAGGGGAAGAGAATGGCAGGGGTGGTGTACGAAACCTCCACCAGACGGCGGAGAAACGGGTGGTCAAAGAAGGGGCGACGGGAAGGAGAAGAGAAGGGGAGAAGCAGCGCGCACGGGAAGGAGAACCGGAGAAGAAGAAGAAGAAAAGAAAGAAAGGAAAGAAAAGAAGAAAAAGAAAAAGGAAAAGGGAAAAAGAAAAAGAGAAAAGAAAAGAAATGAGGTCCAATCCTCACTCCGAAATCCAAAAACAGATCCGCCAAAAATGATTTTAAAACCGTAAAACGACTAAACTAAATTAAACACCACATCAAATAAAATAAAAACCAATTAAATACATTAATTTAAAATAAATAAACTAATATTTTAATTAAATTAAAAACACTCCTTCAGTGAAAATACACGCAGAAGCGGGTCATCACATCAAGAACCATCGTGGCAGAGTTTTAATTTCCTGTAATTTGTCAAAATGAAGAAACCAGGAGTGGCGCAAATTTTTGTTTTGTCTTTAAAATGTCTTGTTCCATGCTTGCTGGTAATCATAATAATCGAAGTAAAGAGGATCATACGGCTGAGAAAATTTTCTTGTCAAATATGGACTTTTTCCCCATTGTTCAAGGGTAAGAACCTGCTTAATAGTAACTTTGTGGAATGCAATAATCGGAGTTGCAGGTGGAGAAGGTTGAGATTGTAGAGAACAGGAAATTTCAGAAATAATAATGGAATATGTGTCTACCAAAATAAATTCATAGAAATTTTGGGGAACATAATGCCAATCTGGTAATAAAAAAGCGTCAAGCAATTTTTGTGGTTCAGAAAGATGTTGTAATTCTGATTCGATTGGAAAGACAGGATGCCAATGGGTTTTGAAAATAATCGGTGTGGCAGAAGGCTGAGATAATAGTGGAGGATTGATAATTTGGGAAGGACTAGAGCCAGAAGAAGAAGAAACAGCTTTTGAGTATGTAGGTAATTTTGGAGAGGATAATGGAGAAAATGGATTATAGGTTGGCCTAATGTTTTGTGGTAATGTCCCTAATACTGTATAGGGTTTTGGTGTAACAGAAGGACAGGGTGAAGAGTAAGGAGGAGAAGGTGGTTTGGCATAGGATGATTTGGATTTCACTCTGGACTTTGAGGAAGACATGATTTTCCCTGTAAGAATTCTCGGGATAGAAAATCAGGAAGAGAATTAGAATCTCCTTTAATATGCTCAATATCAAAATAAAAAATACTTAAAATAGCTTGCCATCTTGCAAATATTTGTTTCGCAGCCAAGTTTTTAACATCTTTAATTAAAACTTCCTTGGCTGATTTACAATCAATTCTAAGTAAAAACTTTTGATTTAAAAGATCATCTTGAAATTTAGAAATGCATAATACAATGGCTAAAATTTCTTTTTTAATAGTACTATAATTCTTTTGTGCAGGATTCCAGCATCCTGAATGGAATCTAATAATTTGTTCATTTTCACTTGATAGTTTTTGTTTCAAAATTCCTCCATAACCAAGATCAGAGGCGTCTGTTTCAACAATTTTAAAAGCATTGGGAGATGGTAATCCTTAACATGGTAATTTTTTAACATGAGCTTTTATCTGTTTTACAATATTTGTATGTTCTTCTGTCCATGGAGGTGGATTCTTTTTTAATCTTTTAAATAATGGCTTACATAATGGTGTTAATGCTTGATAAAAGTCAGCAACATAATTTAGACTTCCCAAAAATCTTTGTAATTGTTTCTTATCTTTTATTTCATCAGGGAATTTATTAGCAAATTCTATAGCCCTACTTATTGGAGTAATGGTTCCTTGATAAATATCATGTCCAAGGAATCTAATCTTGTCTTGGAATAATTTAATTTTGGATGATGAAACTACTAATCCATTTTGTTTAATTATCTGGACAAAAGTATTTAAATGTTTCCAATGTTGTTCAATTGATGAAGAGAATATTAATACATCATCTATATAGACTATAGAAAAATGAGTGAAGGGAGTAAATATTTCATTCATAATATTTTGAAATTCACTAGGAGCATTTTTTAATCCAAAAGGCATAACGTTCCATTCATAATGTCCAAATGGGACTGTAAATGCAGTTTTATACTTATCTTTTTCAACAATTTGAATTTGCCAAAATCCACTTTTCATATCAAATTTTGAAAATATAGTGGCATCATAAAGTCGTGATAATAAGTCTTTTTTATTAGGAATAGGATACCTAATCCATTGTAAGACTTTATTTAATGGTTTGTAATTTATAACTAATCTGGGAACACCTCTTTCTAATTCTGCTTGCTTTTGTACATAAAAAACAGCACAACTCTAGGGTGATTTATTTTTTCTAATGAGTCCTTTGGATAATAAATCATTAATCTCTTGTTTACAAAATTCTAATAATTCCTTATTCATTTGAATAGGTCTAGCTTTAGTAGGAATCTTCTTTTCAGAAAATTCTTTTTCATAGGGTAATTCGACTATATGTTGTTTTCTACCCCAAAAAGCATTAGGTAAAGTAGAACATACTTCATTTTCAATTATATTTTTAAAATTATTAATTTTTTGAATTAATAAGGGATCTTTTAATTGTGCTTCAATTCTTTTATATTTTAATTCCCGTTTTAAGAAATTTATTTGTTTTTCTTTCCTTTTAATCTTAACTTTTGTTAAAAAATTAATTTCTTTAGTTAATGAGGCTTCTTTTAAGGAATTAATTTCTCTAGAGACTGGAGGAAATAAAAATTTAAATTGAATTTCTTTCACTAATACCTTAGTGGAAATTCCTTCTTCTGTTACGGAAAAAGGATAAAGTAAGGCAAGAAATGGGTTTCCTAGTATTACTTTGGTGTTAATATTTTTTACTAGAATAAATGTTGTTTTAAAACAAATTCCACTATTACATATATGTCCATTTGATAATTTATAATTTATGTTTAATTTTGCTCCATTAGCTTGAGATAATGTCTCTTTTGTTTTTTCAAAATATTTAGAGGGTAGTATTCCTTCTTGTATGCAGTTTAAATCTGCACCTGTATCTAATAAAGCAATTGCAGAAAAGGAAAATTCTTCATTAATAGAAATAGTTACTTCAGTATACCAGTTTTGAAAATTCATTTTATTAAGTATATTTATAAAATTATCTGATTCTTTTTTAGTAATTTTTGTTGAACTTTCTCCTTGTTCCTTTTTAGGGGTGTCATTATTTTTATCTATTTTTAATAATATTATTTCTTGTAATAATTGTTCATTGGAAACTTCAAGTTTAGTATTGGAAGCTTTTAGATTTCTAATTTCTTTCTTTATTTCATTAATTTCTTGTTGTAAGTCTTTTAAAGTAACATTTTGTTTATCAGTTTGAAATCTATTTACTATTTTTAAGAAATCATATGTTGAGGGGTTTGAATTAGGTTCAAAAGGTTTAGAGTCTGTAAAAGTATCTTTTAATTTTTCTAAGTATTCTCTCCTTTCTTGTGGATTATTAATTTTATCTATTAATTTTAATATAATATTTTCATGTGATGATAATACATTAATAGTTTTGTTACAGATACAATTATTCTTATCTAGACAATTACAAACATGAATCTCATTTTCTTCTGATTCGTTATCTGAAGATTGTTCTGAAAAACTTGAATCTTTTAATTGATAAATTTCATCTTCTGTAGAAATTTCATCTTCCTCACTTGATTGTATAAAAATATTCAGTAATTTTTCTTTTAATTCTTTAGATATATCCAATTCATTAATTTCTTTTTTGACTTTACAATTTGATGCATAATGTCCAACTTTTCCACATTTATAGCAGACAATTTGTTTTTTCTTTTTATTAAACTTTTTTGTATTCTCTACTGGTTTCTTATATACTTGTTTTTCTATTGGCTTTTTGTAAGGTTTTTTTATATTTTCTTTTCTTAGTTGGATAAGTCTTATAATTTCTTTTTACTTTTTTACGTCTTGTAGAAGGAGCTAATAATGGAGAGTAACCAAACTGTTCACAAAAGGTACCTAATTCTTTTGTAGCAAATTTCTTTTCTTTTTCTAATTGCTTTTTTAATCTTAAATCATTACACATAATCAGACCAGTTCTATTAATAGAAGATATTATGTCTCCATATGTGAGATTAACAAAATCAATAGTATCATCTAATTTTACTAAAGATTCTCGTACCTATTGGGCGAAGTAATATGGTAGTCCGGCTATGAACTTTTCCTTCCAGTATGGTTGTTGACAATCATCTCTGATCATAAATTTAGTTAGAAAAACATTTTTATACCATCTAAAATTAATTAATAAATCACTAGTTCTTTCTTTAAATTGAAAATGATCACCCACAAAATGCTTTGTTAATATAAATATTAGAGTATTAACAGCATCTTCTATAGGTTGACCATCTTCCATCTTAATCTATTGCATATTTTCATCATGTTTGTAAGCATTTAATATTGCTAATCTTTGTTCTTGTGTAAGATAATGATCCCACATTAGAGCCATAAGCTCTTATTACTAGCCCGAAGGGCTATACATTATTATTACAATCTAGTACACCAAATTCTAGTATACAAATTCCTAAACAGATTCATTGAAATCAGATTACTCTCCCTAATGAATGGAAATTAGAAAATATTATTCCATCACCAAAAGTAGAAAATGATTCTGTAAATGATTTAGAATATATAGATCAAAACCAGGACGGAACAGTCCAAATTTCCTTTCAACCTTTTAGGAAATCATTTTCAAATTACTCATCCCAGGCACCATCCAGCTTCCAAACACCACGATCTACAATGAGTAGAAATAGGTCACTAAACTTTGATAATAGATCTGCAATTACTTCAATCTCTAGAAATAGATCTCGAAATCTAGATACCCAAGTACAGGGAGTTATTCCTAGAAATATTATAGATACACCAATATATTCAGTCAATCACCCTGACTTAGCATCTTCCTCTAGTCCCCATCAGAATAAAGAACCTTCTTCTCCGACATATTCACAAGTGGTTGGAGATGATGCCTGATTGAGCTGAAATATTGCATATTTTAGCTATTTAAAACCAATGTATTTCAATTGGTTCGTGACATTATTTATTGGTTTTAGATGGAAAAATAGTTAATAAGCATAAATTCGAGTTATGATTTTTAATTGATTAATATCATGTTTATGCTTAATTTTATAACTATGATTTAATTGGACAATACTTGCTCACATATATAATATTTTATTTTTTTAATAATTTATTTTCTTTTTAATTTATTTCGAATGTATTTTTATTTTATTATTTTCAGATTAAATAAAATTCACGAGAGCACACGGTGAAGTTTTTATGTAAAGTCAAGAAGCAGTTTCACGTGTTGTCTGGGGGTGTTTTCGGTGGACTAGTTGGACGTAAAAAGGAGACGGAATTGAGTGCAGAAATTAAGGATGCTTTCGGTGCTTGATTGATTGGAGAAGCCGTGCGTGCTTGACCAGGGGACCTAGATTGTGTGCATTGGTTTCTGGCATTCTCGTGCCATTTTGAGCTGAGATGTTCGAATTCTCATTACGTCTCTTACTACCAATTTAGGAGCATATCTGTCGTCCGTGGAGATTTTACTCTGCAAGGGTTTTAAAGGAAGAATAAATTTCTGTGGACCTGAGCTGTTAAAGCTGTTCTTATCAGTCAGCAATCCACAAGATTCCAAATTTTGAGTTGTGGAGCAAATCACCATTGAATTCTTCACATGCTTCACCAAGTGTTGTGATTTTTATTGGAGGTGATCTCTGCTTTGGTTTCGTTGACCTCTTTCCGGTCTGTTTGTTTCTCTTCCTCCTCAACTAGCGTCAGACATATCTGCTTCCCATAATTTAGCCTGCCGTCATACTTCTTGTGGGAATCCCACTATAAAAAGAAATCATATCAAATTTTCAGGAGCAGTTCCAGAAAGTTTGACTTTGTTGATGGGTTTAGCCTAGATTTTGAGCAGTTTAGTAGATTTCTTTCCCTTTTTCCTCTGTTTAATATTCTGGGTAGTGGATTCAGAATAAACTTGATGTCCGTGGATGAAACGGGTAGTAACTCCGTATGGAGTAAAGAGCAAGATAAGGCATTTGAGAATGCCCTAGCAACTCATCCTGAAGATGCTTCAGATCGGTGGGAGAAAATTGCAGCCGATGTACCAGGGAAAACTATAGAAGAGATTAAACATCACTATGAGCTATTGGTTGATGATGTTAGCCTGATTGAATCTGGTCGTGTGCCTCTGCCTTCCTATAGTTCTTTAGAGGGCTCGACGAGCCATGCTGGTGATGAAGGAAACGGTAAGAAGGGTGGCCATTTGGGGAATTATAGCAGTGAGTCTAATCATGGAAGTAGGGCTTCAAGGTCAGATCAGGAACGCCGTAAAGGGATTGCTTGGACAGAAGATGAACATAGGTTATTTCTTCTTGGTTTGGACAAATACGGAAAGGGGGACTGGCGAAGTATATCTCGAAACTTTGTGGTGACAAGAACCCCTACGCAAGCGGCAAACGAGCACATGCAAATCACAGCACAGCAGAAAATCAAGGCCGAAGCACATGCATGAACTCACAAAAGTCACGGCACATCCACCTCAAAAGTCAATTTCAACATGCAGAAACCATCAACACAGCAAAGCATTCACATGCAACTCACGGATTGAAAGCTGGATTTTACAGAAAGCTCACCTCACATCTATAAAAACTGGACAGCATCTTTCACGGATGAAGACAGCAGAAAACTTGGACCAACCTTCACCTCAAGCTAAAATCATGGCACCTCAATACAACTCACGGCAACTTTCAACACATGCAACACATGCAGCAGAAAAATCTCACACGGCATCTTCACTTGGACAGCATGCACCGAAAGCAGCAGAAAAAAAAATAATGCAGAAAAGTCAAGCACAAATGCAAGAAAATCTCAACTCACGGAAGTCAAGCTCATCACATGCAGAAGAAGGTCTCATTCGGACAGCTTACACATCCACATGCATGAACTCAAGCATCAATCACGGCAGTAGCAGCTCACGGAAGGCAACTTTCACACATGCAACAAAGCAGCAGAAAATGACAGCAGCAGAAAAAAAATTGCAACCGAAAAATAGCACATGCAGCAGCAACACATTCACATGCAAAAATGAAGATGCAAAGTAATACACGGCACCTCAAGCTCATACATGCAGAAGAAATTCAATTCAAGGCAGCATTCACATGCAGGAAAGCTCATTCACATCATCACTCGGACAGCAATATGATGCAGCAGCAGAAAATCAAAAAAAAAAAAAAAAAAATCCACCGAAATCAGCATAAATCACGGCCCTAATGAAACACATAAAAACTCTATAAAAGGAGAAGAGGAGAAAACACAAAAGGAGTCTTCGGCTAGCATTAAATCCCTTGCTTTCTCTTACATTTGTTTTTTTTTGGAGAATTTTTGTTTTCATTTCAGATTTTATAAAGGGCAGTTTGAGATTTATTTTCTTACTTTCTTATTGTTCTTTCTTCTATCATTTACGTTAGAATGCATTAAAAATACACACATAAAATTTACTCTAGACTTGAAAAAGAGCAGCACTTGTTTTATTTTCTGCATTCATTTTGTTTTGCTATTGTTTTCCATATCTAAACTAAGTGGTTTGAATTCATTTTCCTTTTTAGTTGCTGGTTTAGATGTAAGATACACTTGTTGTCATTTTTCTGTTTTTATGTTTTACTTTGGTCGGTGTATTTTTCTGAAGTTTACATAGAGGTAATTTATTTTTTTTTTCTGTTTTCACTTCACATTAAAGGGATCGGTTTTGAATTTATTTAGTAGCTTCTCATTCGGTTTTCATTCTCTTTTATTTTGCTTAGTAGCTTTGTCTTTCTTTTCATTTACAGATTTTTTTATTGGCAGCTTATTAATTTTTTTATTTTCGTTTAGCATCTTTGATTTTCTTCTAGGTTGTAACTTTATTTCCTCTTCTTATTTTTTTTACTCTTTTCGTTTACATTGTAGCTTACATTTGGTTTTTGTAGCAGGCGGCTAGGTAGCTTATTGAATTTTATTTTCATAGTTTTATTTTAATTTGCTTGCTATAGTTGTTCGGCTAGTGGGCAACTATGATTTTTCTCATTATATGTTAATTTCTTCTATTGTTAGTTTAGAGGTGGCAGCTTCATTTTAGTTTTCTTAGTTTATTTATTTATATAGTCTGGTTTGATTTATTGTTTAGTAGAGTGAGGAAAGAACGGAGAGAGAGTTTTTAACTTTTATCTCCTCTTTCATTTTTTATGTTCTCATGCCATTTTTGTGTATTTTATTTTTAATGTTTATTTAATTTTCATAACTTTGTGTTGAATCTTTAATTTGGAGTTTTTCAAATATTTAGTGCATACTTGTTATTTACTTTCTAATCTAGTTTAAATTCTTAATTTAGATTCATTAATTTCTGAATTTAATCTATTAGTCATTTACATTCCAAGTCGACAATCAAAAATCTAAAAACATGAATCTAGTCCATGACTAGTAAAATTTCCATCCATTGCACATACCATCCAATTATTTTCTCTTTGTGAAGTTTTTCACAATTTTTCAACGAGTTTAAATTTTGAGTAAACTTTCCCTGAGGAGACGATCTAGGAATTTATTCCTTATTATTACACGACATCCTCCTGCACTTGGGATAGCATTAGTGCTACTCATTTTTGAGTGAGTCAATGCCCAAATATTTACCCTAAGTAAAGAAGAATTTAAAATTAATAAAGAATATCTTAAACAAGATTATATGAAGGAAGAAAATAAACAAAAAAGATTTTATTTTTCTCAACTTTCTCAAAATTAGAAAGAGATTATATCCAAACAAAATATTATGAATATTTAGAAAGCATACAGATTAATATACCCTTCTTCACATGGTTTGAAATATATAAATCAAATCAATTATCGACTATAAATAGAACTACTAATCAATGGACTAAAGCAGAAAATAATCAAATTATTTATGAGGAATATCCTCCTTTCGAAGCTATTAGGTATAATCAAAGAAATACACAAATATTAGCATCACCAATAAAGAGATTAACTTCTCCAGAAACTAAAAATACTGATAATATAATACAACAAAATAATTATACTAATTTATATTTAAAAACCATGAGTAAACAATTAGAAAGAATCGAAAACATAATATCTCCTATTAAAACTCCTGTTAAAGAAGCTAAAGAAATTCCTTTATTTATTCCCCATGAAATACCTGCTCATTTAAAATCCAGTTTTACTAAAGCCAAAGATGATTTACTAGAACAAATTTCTAGCAAACTAGAAAAATTAAATCTTGATAATAATAATGCATCCACTTCAAAACAACCTCATATTAATGTACTAAGCAAAACAGATTCACCTGAAATATCTGACTCTGAAATAAATAATATTGAAAATCAATTTAAAGAATTACAAATAAATAAGATTAGAAGTGATCATCGAAATTTAGATCTTTCTAGAAATTCTGCTAAGCATACTTCCATTACTCGTAATTGGTATCCAAGGCCTACCCCTCCGGATATACAATTCGAGGAAAGAGAACATATAGTGCGATCTGTGTGACGCCCCCAAATCCTCCCGCACTGACACGGGGAAATCGAGACGTCTGGATGGTGACAACACGGGTCACCACCCTATCGACGAGTGCCGAGTGTGTGTAAAAGCAACAAATGTGCACGAAGAAACACGTAGCGGATAACAAAGTCATATAACTAAGTATCAGAATTTTTCTTAGTTTAATACAAAGCTGTTCAAAACATACGTAATAAAATATTACAAACTACAAATATAGTTTCAAAGCCAACTACAAAGCATAGACTCCAACTCAGTACTCTAGCGGAGCCGCATCCTCGGGCTCAGCCTCCTTCTCTTCCTCGCACTCTGCACCAAAATCTACGGTATCAAAAATGGTGCCACAAGTAAGTAAGATCCAAACACCACTAAATAAAAAAACATATTAAACTCAAACAATATGCATGAAAGAATGCAATATACATAACCCATAAAACACATTTTTCCACGCACGCCAAAATCTCATTTTGGCCCAAAATATATCCTTTGAACACAACCTCGCCATTATCCCCGATAATGGCCCAAAAACCAAACCGTCAGAGCACTGTAGGCGGGAATCGCAGGCGAGATTCTACCACCGTCCCTACTTACCACCATCCCTACTCACCACCGTAGGCGGGAATCACAGGAGGGATTCTACTACCGTCCCTGCTTACCACCATCCCTACTCATCACCATAGACGGGAATCACCGGCGGGATTCTACCACCATCCCTGCTTACCACCATCCCTACTCACCACCGTAGGCGGGAATCACAGGCGGGACTATACCACCTTCCCTGCTTACCACCATCCCTACTCACCACCGTAGGCGGGAATCACAGGCGGGACTATACCACCGTCCCTGCTTACCACCATCCCTACTCACCACCGTAGGCGGGAATCACAGGCGGGACTATACCACCATCCCTACTCACCACCGTAGGCGGGAATCACAGGCGGGACTATACCACCATCCCTGCTTACCACCATCCCTACTCATCACCATCCCTACTCATTACCGTAGGCGGGAATCACAGGCGGGACTATACCACCATCCTTGCTTACCACCATCCCTACTCACCACCGTAGGCGGGAATCACAGGCGGGATTATACCACCATCCCTGCTTACCACCATCCCTACTCATCACCGTAGGCGGGAATCACAGCCGGGACTATACCACCATCCCTGCTTACCACCATCCCTACGCATGCCTTTGACTCAAACCAATCAATCCAATCGTTCACATATATCATAAATCAGTTCTTGCTTACAAGCCCATTTTTCATTCACAAACACATGTACATGCATACAATTACACAAAAATCCGGTTTTTCCTTTTTAAACATGAAAATGTGAGCACTATACAATGCAAACATCAAGGCACAAATATCTTAAACAAATATCAACATCAACCAAACAACTCCATCCTCAATCCATCCGACCCCCGAACTCCTCGGACTCCGTCCAGAATCAACCAACCAACCAGATAATTTATTGTAAGAGTAAAATATATTTAAATCTAAAAGTAGAGTTTGGAAAATACTTACAGCGCTATAAGGTATTTTTCGAAAGCTCGCGGCGTTGCAAACGGCGGAGGAAAAGCAACGTAACAGTGTATTTTACACTGTGGCCGTGGGTAATAAATTACCCACTTTTGAACGGGGACAAACCAAGGCATGAAATTGATAGGGAATGGCCTTGAGATATTTATGAAGCTAAAGGAAGTGAGCTTTGGCCGTGGGTGGCGGTGGAAACGGCGGTGGAAGGCCAAAAAGGGGCTGAACGGAGTTGAGCTCGTGGGAGCTGCTCTGGCAACGGAGCGGGGCTGAAATTAGATGGGTTAGGTCGGCAAGAGGTAGAGGAAGAAGCTGTGAAGAGATGGTGGCCGGAGGTGGTGCGACGGCCGAAATCGGTGAAAAACCGTGTGGCTTGGAGGAGCTCGCGGTGGCTAACGGTGGCTCGGATGGAAGTGAAACTTGGTGGGGATGTTCACCGGTGAGAGGGGAAGAAAACTGGGTGGGTGGTGTAGGCCACGCCACCGGCGAGCGGCGGTTCTGGGCGGCGAAAGAATCTGGCGATAGGGGTGGAAAACAGGCTGGGGCAGCAACTTTAAGCCGTGCGTGGCGGCTAACGGCTAGTCCGATGGCTCTGAAAATTGGTGGGGATGATGTTTGGTGGGAGGGGAAGAAAATGGAGGGGGTGGTGTACGACACAGCGGCCGGACGGCGATGCAATGGGCGGCCGAAGTGTGGGCGACGGGAAGGAGAAAAGAGAAGGGGAGAGCGCGGGGAGAGAGAACCGGGGAAGAAAAGAAGGAGAAAAAGAAAGAAAGGAAAGAAAAGAAGAAAAAGAAAAAGGAAAAGGGAAAAATAAAAAGAGAAAAGAAAAGAAATGAGGTCAAATTCTCACTCCGGAATCCAAAAACTGATCCGCCGAAAACGATTTTAAAAACCGTAAAATGATTAAAATAAATTAAACACAACATCAAATAAATAAAAACCCAATTAAAATACATTAATTTAAAATAAAAGAACCAATATATTAATTAAATTAAAAACACTCATTCAGTGAAAATACACGTAAAAACGGGGTATCACAATATGCTTTTGCACCAGATGCATTATATGAATGGAATATAGATGGATTATCTGAATATGAAATATTAAATCATTTTCAAGAAATGATTATGGTAGCAAATGTTTACAAAGCCAGTAGGCGGTCAGATCATCATGTAGCACATGTTCTGGTTACAGGTTTCACTGGCCAACTAAAAGGCTGGTGGGATCATTATCTTACACAAGAACAAAGATTAGCAATATTAAATGCTTACAAACATGATGAAAATATGCAAAGATTAAGATGGAAGATGGTCAACCTATAGAAGATGCTGTTAATACTCTAATATTTATATTAACAAAGCATTTTGTGGGATCTTTTCAATTTAAAGAAAGAACTAGTGATTTATTAATTAATTTTAGATGGTATAAAATGTTTTTCTAACTAAATTATGATCAGAGATGATTGTCAACAACCATACTGGAAGGAAAAGTTCATAGCCGGACTTCCATATTACTTCGCCCAAAAGGTACGAGAATCTTTAGTAAAATCAGATGGTACTATTGATTTTGTTAATCTCACATATGGAGACATAATATCTTCTATTAATAGAACTGGTCTGATTATGTGTAATGATTTAAGATTAAAAAAGCAATTAGAAAAAGAAAAGAAATTTGCTACAAAAGAATTAGGTACCTTTTGTGAACAGTTTGGTTACTCTCCATTATTAGCTCCTTCTACAAGACGTAAAAAAGTAAAAAGAAATTATAAGACTTATCCAACTAAGAAAAGAAAATATAAAAAACCTTACAAAAAGCCAATAGAAAAACAAGTATATAAGAAACCAGTAAAGAATACAAAAAAGTTTAATAAAAAGAAAAAACAAATTGTCTGCTATAAATGTGGAAAAGTTGGACATTATGCATCAAATTGTAAAGTCAAAAAAGAAATTAACGAATTGGATATATCTAAAGAATTAAAAGAAAAATTACTGAATATTTTTATACAATCAAGTGAGGAAGATGAAATTTCTACAGAAGATGAAATTTATCAATTAAAAGATTCAAGTTTTTCAGAACAATCTTCAGATAACGAATCAGAAGAAAATGAGATTCATGTTTGTAATTGTCTAGATAAGAATAATTGTATCTGTAACAAAACTATTAATGTATTATCATCACATGAAAATATTATATTAGAATTAATAGATAAAATTAATAATCCACAAGAAAGGAGAGAATACTTAGAAAAATTAAAAGATACTTTTACAGACTCTAAACCTTTTGAACCTAATTCAAACCCCTCAACATATGATTTCTTAGAAATAGTAAATAGATTTCAAACAGATAAACAAAATGTTACTTTAAAAGACTTACAACAAGAAATTAATGAAATAAAGAAAGAAATTAGAAATCTAAAAGCTTCCAATACTAAACTTGAAGTTTCCAATGAACAATTATTACAAGAAATAATATTATTAAAAATAGATAAAAATAATGACACCCCTAAAAAGGAACAAGGAGAAAGCTCAACAAAAATTACTAAAGAAGAATCAGAAAATTTTATAAATATACTTAATAAAATGAATTTTCAAAAATGGTATACTGAATTAACTATTTCTATTAATGAAGAATTTTCCTTTTCTGCAATTGCTTTATTAGATACAGGTGCAGATTTAAACTGCATACAAGAAGGAATAATACCCTCTAAATATTTTGAAAAAACAAAAGAGACATTATCTCAAGCTAATGGAGCAAAATTAAACATAAATTATAAATTATCAAATGCACATATATGTAATAGTGGAATTTGTTTTAAAACAACATTTATTCTAGTAAAAAATATTAACACCAAAGTAATATTAGGAAACCCATTTCTTGCCTTACTTTATCCTTTTTCCGTAACAGAAGAAGGAATTTCCACTAAGGTATTAGGAAAAGAAATTCAATTTAAATTTTTATTTCCTCCAGTCTCTAGAGAAATTAATTCCTTAAAAGAAGCCTCATTAACCAAAGAAATTAATTTTTTAACAAAAGTTAAGATTAAAAGGAAAGAAAAACAAATAAATTTCTTAAAACAGGAATTAAAATATAAAAGAATTGAAGAACAATTAAAAGATCCCTTATTAATTCAAAAAATTAATAATTTTAAAAATAAATTGAAAAAGAAGTATGTTCTAATTTACCTAATGCTTTTTGGAGTAGAAAACAACATATAGTTGAATTACCCTATGAAAAAGAATTTTCTGAAAAGAATATTCTACTAAAGCTGTGATTACCCGCTTTTATGTGTATTTTCACTGAAGGGATATTTTAATTTAATTAAATATTTTATAGTACTTTTATTTTAAATTATCGGGTTTTAAATAGATTTTATTGGCTGTTGAATTTAAATTGTGATTTAATTTATTTTGGCTTGTTTTTGGTTTTAAAAATTTAAATAATTGGTTTTTACTAGTTATTTATTTTATTTTAGCTTATTGAAGTGTTTAAAATTTTTTAGTGGTGTTTATTTATTTATTTGATGTAGTGTTAATTTATTTTAATCGTTTTATGTTTTTACCGTTTTCGGCTGATCAGTCTTCGGACTTCCGACGTGAGGACTGGACCTCATTAATTTCCTTCATCTTTTTCTTTTTTCTTTTCTTTTCCTCTTCTTTTTCTTTTTTTCTCTTTTTTCTTTTTTCCCTTTTTTTCTCCTCTCTCCCGCTCGGTCTCTCTCCCCGCGTCCCTCTCTTTCTCTCTCTCTCCTCACCCACGCCGGAACCAAGCCCCACCCAGGCCCGCCGTTCGCCGGCGTCGTGCCCGACGCCACCCCTGCCGGTCGACTCCCCTCCGGCCGGTGATCACTCCCCCCAACTCCCAGCCCCAACCGGCCGGCCATTTGGCCGGAAAACGCCCAAAAAGCCGCACGGTTTGTGGCTCGATCCGCCGCCGTCGCTCCACCTCCGGCCACCACCTCTTCACCACTTCTTCCCCTACTCCTTGCCGACCTAACCCACCCATCCCCGGCCTCAAACGGTCACCGGAGCGGCTCCCACGAGCTCAACTCCGATTTGCCCTTTTTCCGCCCCTACCGGCGTTTTCGCCGCCACCCACGGCCAAAACTCACTTCCACTAGCTTCATAATCATCCCTAGACCATTCCCTATCAATTTGGTGTCTTGGTTTGTCCCCGTTCAAAAGTGGGTATTTTGCGACCCACGGGAACAGTGCATTTGCACTGTTACGTTGCTTTCGCATCGCCGTTTGCTTCGCGCCGAACCTTCTAAAAATCCTATATAGCGCTGTAAGTATTTTCCAAACGCTACTTTTAGATTTAAATGTATTTTACTCTTTCAATAAATTATTTGGTTGGTTCGCTGATTCCGGACTGAGTCCGAGGAGTTCGGGGGTCGGCTGGATGGAGGACGGAGTTGCTTGATTTGTTGTGCTATGGTTGAATTTATTTGTCGAGCATTGAAATTGGCATTTACATGATGCATGCACTTGTATTTTATTTTATTGGATAAAATCATGTTTTTTGGCGTAAATGGTTTTTGGGAGTGTGCGTATCACGAGCCCAAGCCGGGATGGGTTATTATCTCGGTGGAGCTCCTCTGGTCACTCGGGAGTGGATAATACTGAGTGACATCCCCTGGGTTGTCGCCGGGCGACGACCGGATCGCACGATACGGTAACGCTGTCGTGTCGACTCCGTGGTCCTTTTAGTGGCGGGGACTAGAGGATGGCCTGGCCAGGTACGCGCGAGTTGGAGGCGCGAGTCTGGGCATCACTCGTGTAGGTGTCACACGCGTAGACGTTACCTGCGGTGTGGCACAGAGCCAGAGTGTGCGGATGATCCCTAGGGGAGATCATGGTGCATGCATAATTGGTTGGTTTTCATGGTTTTCGGATATGGGCCATTTTCTGGGAAAATGGCGATGGTCTTGTGATCCATTTTCTGGGAAAATGGTGGTTTGGGCCATTATCTGGGATAATGGCGAGGCTTGGTTTTAAAGGTGATGTTTTTAAGCCAAAGGGGTTTTTGGCGTGCGTGGAAAAAAATATGGTTTGAGAGTTTTGTGCATTGGCATTCATTCATGCATATTGTTTGAGTTTAATATGCTTTTATCTAGTGGTGTTTGGGTTTTACTTACCTGCGGCACCATTTTTGGTACCGTAGATTTTGATGCAGTGTTCGAGGAGGAGGAGGAGGCTGAGCCCGAGGATGCGGCTCCGCCGGAGTTCTGATTTGAAGTTATGCTTTGTACTTAGTTTTAAAAACAATATTTATATCATGTAATATTTTATTATGTACCTTTGAACCGTTTTGTATTTTATTTAAAGAAAAAATTCTGGTACTTAGTATTTGACTTTGCTATCCGCTGCGTATCTTCTTGTGCACATTTGTCGCTTGCACACACTTGGCACTCTTCGATAGGGTGGTGACCCGTGATGTCCCCACGTTTTCCGTACGTGGGGATTTTGGGGGCGCCACAAAAGCTAGACCTATTCAAATGAATAAGGAATTATTAGAATTTTTGTAAACAAGAGATTAATGATTTATTATCCAAAGGACTCATTAGAAAAAGTAAATCACCATGAAGTTGTGCTATTTTTTATGTACAAAAGCAAGCAGAATTAGAAAGAGGTGCTCCCAGATTAGTTATAAATTACAAACCATTAAATAAAGTTTTACAATGGATTAGGTATCCTATTCCTAATAAAAAAGATTTATTATCACGACTTTATGATGCCACTATATTTTCAAAATTTGATATAAAAAATGGATTTTGGCAAATCCAGATTGCTGAAAAAGATAGGTATAAAACTGCATTTACAGTCTCTTTTGGACAATATAAATGGAATGTTATGCCTTTTGGATTAAAAAATGCTCCTAGTGTGTGGCGCCCCCAAAATCCCCACGTACCAACACGGGGGAATTGAGACGTCCGGATGATGACATCACAGGTCACCACCCTATCGAAGAGTGCCAAGTGTGTGCAAGCGACAAATGTGCACAAGAAGATACGCAGCAGATAGCAAAGTCAAATACTAAGTACCAGAATTTTTCTTAAATAAAATACAAAACGGTTCAAAGGTACATAATAAAATATTACAAGATATAAATATTGTTTCAAAACCAAATATAAAGCATGAACTCCAACTCAGATCTCCGGCGGAGCCGCATCCTCGGGCTCAGCCTCCTCCTCCTCCTCGAACACTGCATCAAAATCTACGGTACCAAAAATGGTGCCGCAGGTAAGTAAAATCCAAAACACCACTAGATAAAAACATATTAAACTCAAACAACAAGTATGAATGAATGTCAATGCTCCAAAACTCACAAATCATATTTTCCACGCACGCCAAAAACCCATTTGGCTTAAAAACATAACCTTTAAAACCAAGTCTCGCCATTATCCCAGATAATGGCCCAAACCACCATTTTCCCAGAAAATGGATCACAAGACCATCGCCATTTTCCCAGAAAATGGCCCATATCCGAAAACCATGAAAACCAACCAATTATGCATGCACCATGATCTCCCCTAGGGATCATCCGCACACTCTGGCTCTGTGCCACACCGCAGGTAACGTCTACGCGTGTGACACCTACACGAGTGATGCCCAGACTCGCGCCTCCATGCGCGTACCTGGCCAGGCCATCCTCTAGTCCCCGCCACTAAAAGGACCACGGAGTCGACACGACAGCGTTACCGTATCGTGCGATCCGGTCGTCGCCCAGCGACAACCCAGGGGATGTCACTCAGTATTAACCACTCCCGAGTGACCAGAGGAGCTCCACCGAGATAATAACCCATCCCGGCTTGGGCTCGTGACACGCACGCACCCAAAAATCCTTTTACGCCAATAAAACATGATTTTCTCAATTTAAATAAAATGCACGTGCATGCATCATGTAAATGCCAATTTCAATGCTCGACAAATAAAATCAACCATAGCACAACAATTCAAACAACTCCGTCCTCCATCCACCCGACCCCCGAACTCCTCGGACTCAGTCCGGAATCAGCCAACTGATTGAGCTGAAATATTGCATATTTTAGCTATTTAAAACCAATGTATTTCAATTGCTTCGTGACATTATTTATTGGTTTTAGATGGAAAAATAATTAATAAGCATAAATTCGAGTTATGATTTTTAATTGATTAATATCATGTTTATGCTTAATTTTATAACTATGATTTAATTGGACAATATTTCCTCACATATATAATATTTTTTTTAATTTATTTCGAGTGTAATTTTATTTCTTTATTTTCAGCTTAAATAAAATTCACGAGATCAAACGGTGAAGTTTTTTACGTAAAGTCAAGAAGCAGTTTCACGTGTTGTCTGGGGGTGCTTTCGATGGGCTAATTGGACGTGAAAAGGAGACGAAATTGAGAAGCGGCGGAGGAGAGTGCAGGAGTGGCAAGAGTTGAGGAGAGCAAGAAGGAAGCAAGCAAGTTGACATGATCACTCCCTTGCATGCTCTCCCAGTACTTCTCCCATTCTCTGTCAGTATGGACTGTAAATCCTGAGCTTTCTGCTTATCCTTTTCATCACTTTCTTTCTCTGCTTGCATTTCTTTAAGTACGTACTCTTACTAGTCTCTCTTTCGCAATCTCATGTTATATAATTCATATTCGAAACTTCTTTCTTAAGGACTTCCAAAAGGTTTGCATTGCAGTACTCTATATCAATATTCTTGCTTTCTAACGACGATTTGTTGTGTATCCGTAGCACCCCCTTGTAAGATTTAATCGATAATTCATTGCACGAGTTCGTTTATGTTCTTGAACCATTACTCTTCGTTCATGAAAGAAGCTGCTGACATGGCCATTCCCCACTTGTTCAGATGTCCAATTAGTCTAGACTTGTTCAAAGATCCAGTCACTTTATGTACAGGCCAAACATACGACAGATCAAGCATAGAGAAATGGCTGGCTGCTGGTAATCTCACCTGTCCTGTCACAATGCAGCAGCTCCATGATCCATCCATTGTTCCCAATCACACTCTTCGCCATTTGATTGATCAGTGGCTTCATATGGGTGACCAGTTTGATCCCGATTACTTGGCAACAATTGATTCTTTAGCTTCTCTCAAATACAGCCTTGAATCTCATGAAGGCACCTTGGAAGTCAAACTCAACACATGCAGCAGAAAAGTCTCTCACGGTAGCTCACATAGAAAGCAGAAGAAAAGCAAAGCACATGCAGCCAGCCACTCAGACAGCAGAAAACTTGGACCAACCTTCACCTCAAGCTGAAATCATGGCACCTCAATGCAACTCACGGCAACTTTCACACATGCAACAAAGCAGCAGAAAACTTTGACTTGGACAGCACATGATGCAGAATTTTCGGTGGAAAGAGCAGATGATTTTCGGTGGAGGGACAGCAACTCACACCATCACTCGGCTGGAACTTGATGCAGCACACCACATGCATGAACTCACAAATCACGGCACTTAGCAAATCATGGAAGCACATGCAGAAAGCTGAAACATGCACCTGGACAGCAGCAAAACAAGCACTCGGCATATGCAGAAAAATGATGCAGAAAAAAAAAAACATGGAGCCCACACACATGCAGATCATACACGGCACCTTAAGCACACATGAACCAATCGGGCATCACTCACCTAATGCAGTAGATAAAACAAAACCAGCATGCACCGAAAGCAGCAACTACCACCTGCAGAAAAATACAGAACATGCAGAAAAGTCAAGCACAAATGCAAGAAAATCAACTCACGGAAGTCAAGCTCAGCACATGCAGAAGAAGGTCTCATTCGGACAGCTTACACATTCACATGCAGCACACGAAAAAAAAAATGCAGAACAAACAAAGCAGTTCAGCAAAGCAGAAGAAAATTAAACCTGCACCTCAAGCATCAATCACGGAAATACAGCAGCAGCAATTCAGCAGGAAACACATGAAAACTCTATAAAAGGAGGGCAATTTTTTCTTTTCTTCAGATAACAAATGAGAAGTTTTTTTTTCGGTATTACGTTCGGAAGTTTTTTTTTTGTATTACGTTCAGCACCTGTTTTGTTTTCCTTGAGTTGGTTTTTATTTCCTTTTCTTTCGTTTAGTACTTCTTTTATTTTATCTACTTTCAGTTTTCATTTGCTAGACTTCTTGGTTAACATTGGCTATTCGGCATTTGGATGTTTTTAGGCTGGTTTGGTTATGGACTGATTTTTTTTTTTCGTTTTCTTTAGAGAAGCAAGGGAGTCGGCAGCTGTAGTGATTATTTTCGTTCAAGCATTCATTTTTCGTTCAGTTCTATAGTTTTACTTCTCATCTTTAGTTTTTATTCTTTTCGGTTGTAGCGTTCTCTTGTTCGTTTTCATCGATTGGAGTTTGCAAGTTTTTTTTTTTTCTTTCGTACTTCTTTCTTTTCCGTTCAGCGTTTGGAGAGTTGGAGTGTTAGTTCCTTTTTCTTTAGTTTTGAGAACCAGGTCGGCAGTTTTCTTTATTTCTCCTCATGCCATTCCAGACCAAACGGAGTTACATTGTTTTTTTTTTTCCAAGTTTCCAGTGGGGGCTCGTTTATTGTTTTTTTTTTTCGTTCCTGTTAGTTTAGACACAGGCGGCAGCTTTCTTTATTTTTCTTTTCGGTTACGAGCCATTGAGTAGGCAATTTTAGTTTTTATTTTATTTTTTATTTTTACAGAACCATTTGGCAGTTTCCGCTTTTATTATTTTCATTCTAGTTTTCTTTGGTTCCAGACCTTGTTAATTACGGCAAGTTATTTTTTTTTTTTACGTTGTTGTTCTTATTTGGTTCATGTTTCATTTTTACGTTGGAGACAATTTTTCTTCATTCGTACTGTTCTTCTTCTCTATTTACATTTCCTTGTTCCATTCAGCATTTTAATCGTTTTTCAGTTCAGCATTTCTTTTCTTTCGGATATTTTTCTCTTTTATTTTGGAGTAGAGCATTTTTATTTATTTGTTATCCCTTCTTTCACTTTTATGTTCTCGTGCCATTTTTGTATTTTATTTTGATAATGTTTATTTAATTTTCATAACTTTGTGTCGAATTTTTAATTTGGGGTTTTTCAATATTTAGTGCATGCTTGTTATCTACTTTCTAATCTAGTTTAAATTCTTAATTTAGTTTCATGCATTTTCATTCCTTACTTTTCATCGCTGCATTCAAATCCGACAAACAAATCTAAAAACATGAATCTAGTCCATGACTAGTAAAATTTCCATCCATTGCACATGCCATTTATTTTTTTTTTCTTTGTGAAGTTTTTCTCAATTTTTCAACGAGTTTAAATTTTGAGTAAATTTTCCCTGAGGAGACGATCTAGGAATTTATTCCTTATTATTACACGACATCCTCCTGCACTTGGAATAGCATTAATGCTACTCATTTTTTTTGAGTGAGTCAAGTTTTTGGCGCCGTTGCCGGGGATCGAACCCGGGTCACCCGCGTGACAGGCGGGAATACTCACCACTATACTACAACGACCATTTCATCAAAGTGCTCCTCAGCATCAGTATCCGTCATATCAGAATCCTCAGAGCTATCCTCCTGTAGCTCCGCCTGGATTTCAACCTCATATGGCTGCACAGAGTTTTCAACCTTCATCATCTGCAAAGAAAACTCTAGATGATAGTATGGCACAGATGGCCAATACACTTCAACAATTCATGCAGATTCAGGCCACCACAAATAATCAAAATACTCAGGCCATAAATGAGTTGCGTGGCACTATGAACAAGATGAGCACAACCTTGAGCACCCTGGAGAAAGGGAAATTTCCAGCACAGCCTCAACCTAATCCTCAAGTATACAGGCAGCAACAACAACAAGTGCATAATGTCTCAGGGGACGTTATTGAAACAGGGNAAGTGCATAATGTCTCAGGGGACGTTATTGAGACAGCGAAGGCAGTCCTTACTTTGAGAAGTGGGAAAGAAGTTTCCCGACCAGAAATGCCTATAGACACACAGGAAGTTGCTCCTACACCTGAAGATATAACGGAGACTGATGAAATTAAGAAAGAACTAGAGGTAGTGAGACCAGAGTTGAAGAAGCCTGTGACTGTAGATGCTGAAACTACCAAGGGATACCAACCTGTGGTTCCTTATCCTCAAAGATTGGCGGCTGGCCAAAAGAGCAGGTATCACACGGAGATTCAAGAGATTTTCAAGCAAGTGAAAATCAATATTCCACTTTTGGATGCCATACAACAAGTACCTTCATATGCAAAATTTTTGAAGGACTTGTGTACAGTGAAGAGGAAGCTGAATGTAAAGAAGAAAGCCTTCCTGACGGAGCAAGTTAGTGCATTAATATTGAGCGAGACTCCTCAGAAGTTTGGAGATCCCGGCTCTCCCAACATTTCCATTATGATCGGCGAATCACGCATTGGGAGAGCTCTACTTGATTTGGGGAGTAGTGTGAACTTGCTACCGTTCTCAGTTTATGAACAATTGGGATTGGGTGAGCTGAAAAAGACCTCCATCATGCTACAACTGGCTGACAGATCAGTTAAGGTACCAAGGGGTATTGTAGAGGACGTGTTGGTCCAGGTGGACAAATTCTACTACCCAGTGGATTTTGTAGTTCTTGATATGCAGCAGCCAGCCTCCACTATTTACCAAGCTCCTGTCATCCTTGGAAGACCATTTCTAGCTACATCAAACGCTTTGATTAATTGCAGAAGTGGAGTGTTGAAGCTTACCTTTGGGAACATGGCACTTGAGTTGAACGTTTTCAACGCTTGCAAGATGCCAACACATTTTGATGTCACAAGTGAATTGAATGCTGTGGAGAGTTTGACATCAACAGAGTTTTTTGTAGCAGGCGGCTAGGTAGCTTATTGAATTTTATTTTCATAGTTTTATTTTAATTTGCTTGCTATAGTTGTTCGGCTAGTGGGCAATTATGATTTTTCTCATTATATGTTAATTTCTTCTATTGTTAGTTTAGAGGTGGCAGTTTCATTTTAGTTTTCTTAGTTTATTTATTTATATAGTCTGGTTTGATTTATTGATTAGTAGAGTGAGGAAAGAACGGAGAGAGAGTTTTTAACTTTTATCTCCTCTTTCATTTTTATGTTCTCATGCCATTTTTGTGTATTTTATTTTTAATGTTTATTTAATTTTCATAACTTTGTGTTGAATCTTTAATTTGGAGTTTTTCAAATATTTAGTGCATACTTGTTATTTACTTTCTAATCTAGTTTAAATTCTTAATTTAGATTTATTAATTTCTGAATTTAATCTATTAGTCATTTACATTCCAAGTCGACAATCAAAAATCTAAAAACATGAATCTAGTCCATGACTAGTAAAATTTCCATCCATTGCACATACCATCCAATTATTTTCTCTTTGTGAAGTTTTTCACAATTTTTCAACGAGTTTAAATTTTGAGTAAACTTTCCCTGAGGAGACGATCTAGGAATTTATTCCTTATTATTACACGACATCCTCCTGCACTTGGGATAGCATTAGTGCTACTCATTTTTGAGTGAGTCATTCGTATATTATGATTTTACTATATTGCGAAAGACTGAAAATATTGGTTTTACGATTTAAGAGAGAAATTTTACGATGGTATTTCCCTTTTACATCTATTCTGTGAAAGATCCAAACAATGAAAATACGCACATACATTTCTGTGTTCTTGTTTCTCCTTTTGCCGTGTTGAGTTTGTGCTGGAGGAAGAGAAAATCCTTCACGTATTTCCTTCTAATCATGCTTAATGCTTGGGTTTTATTTTCACTTTCCTTCGTTGTATTGTGCATTATTTATGCTATATTGTAAATTTTCTTTTCCATTTATATATGCTGTGTTATGTTACTTGTGTATTGTAAGAGGGAAAGGAAGTTTGAGGGGTTGCCGCTGTGTAATGCTGTATGTATAGCCGCTGGATGAGGATAGACCGCCGTGTATTTGGTGGCCAGCGGCTCAACACGCGGAGCCGTAAAGGAGCTAGTTTTGAGAGGCGGCATAAAGGGACTGTATAGTCTCGAATGGGCGTTGCTCGTGCTTGTTCAAGGTTCTTGTCGGAGATGAGGTGTAGGTTGACTCACTCAAAAATGAGTAGCACAAAGACTATCCCAAGTGCAGGAGGATGTCGCATAATAATTAGAAATAAATTCCTAGATCGTCTTCTCGGGAAAGCTTACTTAAACTCAACTCGTTGAAAATGGTGAAAAACTTCACAAAGAGAAAATAAATATGATGGTATGTGCAATGGATGGAAAAGGGTACTAGTCATGGACTAGATTCATATTTTTAGATTTTGATTGTCGGATTGAAATGTAAAAGACTAATAGATTAAACTTAGAAATTAATAAAACTAAGTTAAGAATTAAACTAGATTAGAAAGTAATTGACAAAACATGCAATGAAAATTGAAAAGCCCCAAAATCAATGTTCTAGGGTTCATCATTGTATTCAAATAACAATTTCTCAAAATCAAACCATAGCAATTGTAATCACTATTAAAATGAAGGCATAACGAAATGAGAAAAATAAATAACATGAACTAAATGAATAATAACTAAATTACTCAAACTTCTAGATCAAAAATCTCCAAAATAATCCAGAAACTTAAAACTGAAATGAAATAACAAGTAGGGAATGAAAATATTAAGCCAATTGAATTGAGATGAAAAGTTGAAGGGGTGGAGGAGGTTAGGCTGTAGTAGCAATTGGATCCTTCAAGGAGCTCTTCAATCTGCTGCAGTGTGAGTGAATGATCCTGAAGAATTCATGTTGCTGTGTGAATGATCGCTTGTGTGAATCCTCCTCTCCGAATCTGAATGAAAATCAATGGAAAAATAATTTCTAAGTGTTCCTCTAATCAAAATAGTGTTTTCCAGGCTCAGAAGTCGGCCATAAGATGTGAAAAATCATATATATACTCTAACGGCGGAATAAACCCTAGATCTGTAAAATACGATGTCCACTCGAGCGGACATCGAGCGTTCAACTCTGCCTAAGTTCGCTCGAGCAGAGTATTGAGTGAACATCGAGCATTCAACTCTGCCTGACTTCGCTCGAGCGGCCAAATGCCTTCGCTCGAGAGATCTCCTTTCCCGCAACCCGCTCGAGCTCACTGTCGAGTGGCAGTCGATGTGGACCATATTCCACATTAATCAACAGTTGATAAAATTATACAAAAATTTATACTTTTAATAAATTAAAATCACAACTTAGATTCATTCATTTTTCCATATAAAACCAATGATAAAAGTAATGAAAGAATTAAGATATATTGGTTCTAAAAGCATTAAAATATGAAATAACTCAGCTCAATCACACCCCCCAACTAGCATTTTGCTAATCCTTGAGCAAAATAGTGAAAATTAATTGAGATGAATATTCCATAAAAATCAAAATTCAAACAGAAACAATCAAACACAGTTCTGAATTCTCACAAAAGTGACACGTTACTACTCAACCCCCAAGGGTTATACCCACCAAGACTATCTCAACAATCTTTCACATAGAATTAAGGCCAATGTCTCAGGACTCAAATGTGTGTGTGGAGCTAAACTGGTTGTGTGTGTTCCTCATTATTGGCCATGATTTGTCATAGGATTTTTCAACTTTAAGATTAATCATTGCTGATTCTAACTACCTCAAAGCCCAAGGGACTAGCAGTTTTCACGACAGCTCTGTTTTCAAAGGTTGGACACTCAACCCCCAAAGTCTTGGGTAACTGTTTCTAGCCCTTTTTTACTTAGGAAAGTTCACTAAGTCGCATTTATTCCTTTTTTCTCTTTTCTTTTCTTTTCTTTTTTTTTTTCTAATCTTTTCAAATCTTTTTTCTTTTCTTTTCTTTTTTCTTTCTTTTTTTTTAAGGCATGGCTCGGTAGTCCTGCAGTTTACTTCTCCAGTGTTAAATCAATGAATAGTAAATAAGGAACACTACAAGCGTAACATGTGCAAAATGTCCTTCAAAATTTGTCTTTCGTTCTACAAAAATCTTATCAAGTTTCATCTCAATAAGCATAACATCCCGGTGTTTCAAGCCACATACCAAGAAAATATTATGCATCAAAAATCATGTTCTATATTTAAGCTTGAAAATAAATCTTCACAAATGATTCCACTCAACTACTCCACTAAGATGCTCAAATTCCACCAAGATGCTCAAACATAAATGTATCAATTGACATCATGTTATTTTATTTTATTTTATTTTATTTTTATTTTTTATCTTTTTAATTTTTTATATTATTATTTTTTTTTATAAAACTGTGCACACATACTACCCCCAACTAGTGAGAGACATAGTCCTCAATGAATCGAACGAAAGAAAACAAAGTGCACAGAAATAAGCAAGCAAAACAAACAATTAACATGAAATATAAAATCAAAGCAAAAGAACAAATAATTAAAAAAATGCAAATAAAGAAAACTGTAAAGAAGGAAAAACAAATCAAAACACTTCCCTAGGGTCTTGCACAAGCAAGATCTCTTCATATGGATCAAAGACCTTCAGAAATGATTTTAGACGTTGTCCATTGACAGTGAAGCTATTACCATTCTTCGGATTAACAATGTCTACCGCGCCATGAGGATGAACGGTCTTTACAATGTATGGCCCACTCCATCGGGATTTCAACTTACCAGGAAAAATATGCAAGCGAGAGTTGTAAATGAGAACTTCCTGGCCAAGTGTAAAATGCTTTGGATGAATTTTTTGATTATGCAGAATTTTCATGCGTTCCTTTGCCAGCTGAGCGTTGTCATAAGCATTCCGACGAGCTTCATCCAATTCATTGATCTGTAATTTTCTCAACTTTGAAACTTCATCAAGTGACATGTTAACATGTTTTATGGCCCAAAGAGCTCAATGCTAAATATCAACAGGTAAATGACAAGCTTTACCATAAACTAATCGATAAGGAGCTTAACTGACCAATCTCTCCTATTAGGCTTGATGGTTTTCTCTAAAATAATTTTTATCTCTCTGTTTGCCAATTCAGCTTGCCCATTTGTTTGCGGGTGAAAAGGCGTAGAAACTCTGTGTGAAATAGCATATTTCTTCACAAGTGTAGAAAATGGTTTGTTGTAAAAATCCCCCCATCACTTATGATAACTTTTGGCATGCCAAAACGAGTAAACAGAGATTGCAAAAATTTCAGGACAACACGATGGTCATTTGTTTTGCAAGCAATGGCCTCCACCCATTTTGAAATATAATCCACAGCTAATAGAATATATGTGTTTCCAAAAGAAACGGGAAAAGGTCCCATAAAGTCTATTCCCCAACAATCAAAAATTTCTAACGTAAGAATAGGGGAAAGAGACATCATGTCTCTTTTGCTAATGGATCCCATTTTTTGACAAGGCTCACAAGCCTTGCAAAAATTATAAGTATCTTTAAACATGGAAGGCCAGTAAAAACCGCTTGGCAAAATTTTTGAGACTATTTTCTTTGCTGAAAAATGACCACCACATGCACCCATATGACAAAATCTCAACACCGAAGAAAACTCATCATCAGGAATGCATCTTCGAATCAATTGGTCCGAAC